>OW679200.1:31986917-32212649 GCA_940337035.1 Agriotes lineatus | reverse complement strand
ACTTAACCAGGGCAATGCATCCAGGGTGGCTATTCAGTTTTTAGAAGCAACACAATGAGTGCTCCGGATGAATGCAACACGGAACTGGGTCAAATGTGGGTCAGCAACCTGAAAAATTGCATTAATTCAGCGGTTTGTGAACCTGGTACGAAGGCTGTTACGTAAAGCTGAAAATCGGCGCAAATAAACCGAATGCACAACGCTTAAACGAATAAAGAATAGACTCTTAACTTACCCCGATTTGCTTTGCAAGTGCATAAGTTGGAGGTCGTGCAAGTCGAAATTGTCGTAAGTCCATCAATTTTAACGCTGGCAAAAGACAGAATCCCCATTGAAGGATGGCCTGCACGAAACTTTACATCAGAAGCAGACAAAAAGGGGGTAAAACAAAGCTGGTCGGAGTGAAATTACAAAACGAGTTGTCTAGTTTGAAGCACCAGCCGGAAAGAAAGAATCAAGCAGCGACATGTCGTTTATTATTTCGGATGGCAAAACAAAATAACCGGGCCTGCACTGCGATAAAGATTTCGACGCATAAACAAATTGCTGTCAGGAAGCCCAACGAAGGCTTGCCGGTTTAGTAAATAATGAAGTCGCACCAAAATCTCGACAGATTGCTACTTTTGCTCAAGTTGTTTCTTTATATTCTTAGGCGACCAACACAAAAATAAGTTGATACTACCACAATGTTACGCAATGACACTAGAATTCCTGATTGCAACTGAAAGTTACTACGAAGCCGCGTTAAATCGTAAGGTAGCCAAACGCATAGCTTCAAAAAGCAGGTAAACAATACTTCGAATCTCAACAGAGAGCGTCGGGTGAGCTAAGACAACTTGAAAATGTTACTAATAAATTGACCTAGGCAACATAGCATCAGCTGTCAGGTAGGGTCACTTTTGTGAGAGCAAAGGCAGATCTTACTATATACACGACAAATACTCAGCCTTCAAACGGCAAAGATCAGTAGATAAGTAATTGTTTTAACTGAACTCTTTAATTAGCATATTACTTTCAAAAATCCAACAAAAAACCAAGAGACAGCAAGCACAACTCGATGAGTAAACGCAGTTAGTGGTTCCGATCAGAACCAAAACTGCTGCTCCACGATGACCGTAGCGGTCACTCTTCATAAATCTTTTTTCTATTTTGGTATAGTAATTAAGTGCGTTTAGGACAACTCAGGTTAGGCATAGCTTTAGGAATAAGTCCCACTTATAGGTTAACGTCAAATATGCGCAAGGTGACCGTAGCAATTGTTGCACTTTTTCGCTATATGTTTCGTTTATAATTATATTCTTATTGATTAGGACATGTGGATTTTGCTAAAAACTATAATTTTTGTTCGTACTTTTTGACCATTGAAGATTGTTTATCTTAAGATTTTCAGCGGAAAGCTTGTCAACGAAAACATTTTTTTATAACTTCATTATCTGTGCTGATGCAACTGCTGCCTTAGACGCATTACGAGATTATCCAAATACCCTCGCTTAATTAAGCCTGCAAGTAAATGAAGTGTATCGGGATGTGGCACGCAGAGCCATAAGTGATAGTTGGAATAATATGAGGACCAGCGTCTGTGAATGCCACACTCGATGTAACCGTTGAGATCAAAATCTCGTACACTGATACCCAACTATATTTTACTTTTCGCTATTTACAGAAAGCTTCGCGCGGTTAGGAAATGTTAAATTAAGGGAATAAATTTATTTTGTGATCTCAGACATATTTTCCGATGCTCCTTGCATGATTAAGATTTTTATATTTACACAGTCATTGCTACAGACTTAAAGTTTTTCATGAAAATTATAATATGCCGGTTGATTAGAAATGTTTCCTCTTCAAAAGTACGCATTTTATTAAATTCTGAAACACATTTTTAATTACAAATTCTAATAGATAATTTCAAGGTCCACGACGATAGTTTACAAGGTAAAATGTTTAGTCACATCCTGCATGGGCTGTGCCAAGCCGTCAACAATAGAATTGAACACGCTAAGCAAAAAATTGACAACTATAACACAATAAAAGAAAACTCTGTTATTTATGATGTTCCGTTTATCTGCTGAAGCATGTCAACATGATTTCGCCTCTTTTCAGACCTGCTTTTAGGAGAGTTGTTTTAATTACATCCTCTTTAGATGCTGGTATGTAACTTATCTCTATTAAAAAGGGCGTTGTGATTCGTGCACCGGCCAGAAAACAATGTCAAGCGTCCGCAGTGACTTTGAGTAATGACTAATAAGCTACCTTTGCGACCGCAATCATAGTTTTTATCTGTTATCTGCAATAATTTTTCTATTGTGCGTGTTTGCTTCGTAATATTGTTGATAAAAATCTAAACTCACTAATAAGAATTATGAAATGTAATATGAATGTATGGTGAACACAATGTGTATGCATGGAGTCAGTCAAGTCGCAATAACTTTATATATTACTAATTATTTCAAAACTCATTAAAGGCTTAAAGGAAAGTTTAGTGACTTTATGATTAAACGTCACAACAGAAAAATGTAGTAAACGTCTAAAGACACAGGCAAAATAAATAGTCAAATTACAAAAGCAATTAACAAAATAACTGGTCTTACGATATTTACTGAATGTTACTAACAAAGAACAATGGTTCTAAATTTAAGACAGTTCACAGAAAAACTTGGGGACAATTATTTTATACAGTGCTGCCCATTTTCTATCTCTTGGACATTTGGTAGGCTCTTGCCTACCTGCCATTCAATGGAGAAGCCCCGAAGGTTGAAATTTTTCAGAGGATTATGGCCGTTGCTAAAATCTAAAGACAACTAAAACGGCAAAAACGCTATAAATACAAAGTTACCGTTTCGAATTGTTCGCATCCTTATGATTGCGACAGGCTTTCGTGGAATATTCCGGTTCTCGCCAACAGTTTTTGGCAACCGCGCCAAAGGCATGTGAGTAAATTGTGTGTGCGTTCTGAGCATCTTTGGCAGTCCGAATGTGTGGGAGTGCTGTGTAATAACGGCCGATTTTTTGGCATTTCGGCTTCCGTCGCATGTAACGACCAGGATTTTGAGATCCTGGACGTTCTGTATCGTTCATTGTTTTTCGACTTACTGTCGAATAATTCGGATTCCACTCTGCATACGTCGTGTTCTGAGCAACCCTTCTTCTCGTTCGTTTTCTATGTATTCAAGCTCAGTTGCATGTTATAAACATTCACCTGCCGAATATTAGAAATTTTAACCGAAGGCCGATGTAATAATAATAATAATCGGAAACTTTGGGTTTTATGGCCTACATTTCCGACAATTGCATTAATCTTAATTGTATTAATTTTATATTATTTCCATGTTTGCATTTCGTTGTTTTTACATTTTAGTTTTTTGTTTTCGCTTTGTAAGTAAATAAGCAATAAAGTTAAGGGCACCAAAATGTTGCTTGCACACAGGCGCTCTAGTTACGCCACCGTCAACATCATCAATATTTTAAGCAAATTACTTTGCAAACTATCGCACTCAACTCCAAACAGCCGACGTAACCATAAAATTGTTGCTTCAGCTTATAATTTGTCAACGGTGTAATGACTATCGAGTGTTTGTACATACCAAAATTTCACTTACGTAGACCTTTTCACAATTTTAAATTGTCCATATTTGATCTGACGAACCAAATACATTTTGAAAATGTCATTTTGTAGCTATTTATATTCCTATAGGACTATTCTTAGAAATCCTAAGATGGCTGAAAGAAATACTCAGTTTACTATTTATATTGCTGCATCATATTGTTATAGAAACAAGAATTGTTGTACGTTGTCACTTGTAATTCGTAATAAAAAACTTAAAGTTTAGCTGAATAAAGTTGAGATCAGTTCGACTCAAGCTATTCGCAACAATAGCTTTTGACTAAAAATTTGAAAAGTTGTCGCTTCCGAAAAATGTGTAAGATAAAAGCGTAAGCTAAATGTTTCGTTCCTTTTAGTAATTTACAATTTAAGTAAAAAAGTTTTTTCGATTATGCTATGCAATAAATTATCTGGGCTTTTAAAGACTTCCTCGAGATAACGTTTTCATCTCTTTTTATTGTTAGAGCAGTTTCGACGTTAACACCTATATTTACTTTATTTTCTAACGTTAGCTCTAATGCTCTACTTCATCCTAACCTAAAGCTACTTATTGGCTATAGAAATTTAAAGGATATAGGTGATCTTAACTGCAGCAGATTATCATTGAGGTTCGTTACAGGCATATGTTTAGATTTGTAATTTCTCGTATTATAGCATCACAAGTAATGTGGTGTCTCCTAATTTTCTTTAGCTCTTTCTGAAAGAATTATGTAGGTAAATTAGCTCGGGGAACTCGATATTTACCTGACAAATTAAGCGATTATTTTGACATGTTGAAGGTTGACAGCTATTATTTGAGCACACTAGGTGGTGTCTATTAAAGATGAGCGCGTGAGTGAGTATTCGTTCGCGTAATTCACGTTTTACGAACGCTCACGCTCAAGCTCACGGCGCGGCGTGACCCTCCATTCACGACGTGACCCGCAGCTTGATCTGAAAATTAAAATTCAGACAGAACATAATGTTCAAATTTAAAACCAATAAAGAACCCGCACAGAACGAAAAACTAAAATAAAATATGTTTTACACGTGAAATTATTTACGTAATATGTTGCAATAAGAATAGGAGACGCAAAAAGAAATAAAGGGAATTGACTATAATAACTTACAAGGGGTTGATTTCTCACAAAAAAAATTCGTGCAACCATCTTCAAAAACATTACTTTTAACACCAAAAGCTGTAACTGAAATTAATGTTTTCCTTACTGATACTGACATTATTTCTAAATTATTTTATTTTACAGGTCGAACAGAATCAAGTTAGCTCGTACCAAATCAATAATGGCTAGTCGCTACATTTTCAGTATGGTAGAAGGTCCTATTGGTCAACGTCCTAAATTTAAGGGATGACGATTGGCTCAAAGTTCAACGAATTATATTCTGAACATAGAAACAGTAATGAACTGCTTGAGAGATTCTCGGATGCATTTTAACACAATATGGTCAAAATTTTTCAAAAAAAATGTCAGTATTAATTAGGCACACCACAAGATCCAAACTTAATTCACACTCAAGTCTAGGTATTGTTCAGCCTTGTAACTAGTATCTGGGTTTTATCTCAGTGTGGAAGACTTAGTCTCGGTTGTAAATTTGGCTCGAAAATTGAAACAAAATTAAAATTAGTCTTGAGATCTCATGAACTTCTAGGTCGGTATGCAAGGAGTAATTTATTTTTCAGTGATAAAGGGTGTCAAACCACATGGACTTTTTACTAGAGAATAGACACCTAAAGAACAATTAAACAACTACAGACAGATCAATAAAAAAACCAATTAGGGCAGGCTGTGATATGTGTTATACGTTTGGCAGTACTGAAGTGTATTGTCAGTCTATGTCAAATTCAAGATTAGTAGGTAAGGTTTTGTTTGTTGTTTGACACAGACTGACGTAAAACTTAACCTGCAAATCTCGAATTTGACATAGACTGACAATACACTTCAGTACTGCCAAACGTATAACACATATCACAGCCTGCCCTAATTGGTTTTTTTATTGATCTGTCTGTACTTAGACCTGAAATAAAATCATGGCAGTAAAAAATCAATTCGAATACACACGGGAAGTTTTGGAAGTAAGCGAGATAAACAAAGCGCTGATAAATGCCATAAAGAGATTCTACGAAGGGAGTGCCAGCTGTATAAAGGTAGGAACTACCATATCTGACGAATTTATTGTAAATAAATGATTAAGACAAGGGTGGTCAATATCTCCGACATTATTTAAAATATATTTAAATGCAACACTTCAAATGTGGATACGGAAATGCAGCAGAATGGGAGTTCAAATTGGAAACAGAAATATTGTTATGATACGTAAAAATCAGGTTTTTGAATAAAAATTAAAATAAATAAATTTGGTAGATTAATACAATCAAATTAGAAAAGTTTTGAAAAAGATTGTTTAGTTGAAAATAAGTAATGGAAGTTTAATTTGAGACTATTTACAATTGATTTTGAAAAGTAATAGCAATTGAGTATTCTATCATAGTGTTGAAATTTAATAAGGAAATATACATTAATTTTACATGTGACAAATATGCTTTCTATTAGAAATTAGAATATAGTAGGTGGAAATCATATTATTTAATTTTAAAGGTTGTATGAATAATTGTAACTAGCATAAAGGGGGATTTTGTTTGGGATTATTGTAAAAATAACAAACTTAAAATGTAGACGTATTTTGAAAATATTCTTTCGAATTTAATAAAAAACTGGAAATTTTACCTTTATTTGTATTGCTAATTTGATATAATACAATAAATAAGGTGTTAACAAATCTGCGAGGTGAAAACAAGGTTAAAATATGAATATGAAATGCAAGTATACAGTTATTGAAGAGAACATGGAATATGGTTTAACTAGATACGAGTAAGAAGAAAATAATAATATATAAATGGAATTGGATTATTTGGTAACTACAAGGAATAATAAGTTACATTAATTACTGGATTTGGTTATTGTACGGAGGACGTGTTGATCATTTGACGGGAGTTGCCGGTGGAACTGCTTGATTTGAACGATTGTGTTTGGTTGCTGACTACAGAGTAGGTGCTGGAGAATATAGAAGATTAGCTTGGGATCATCTGTAAGAGTGAACTTGCCAGGAAGCTGTTGGGTTGACAGTTGCAGTGTAAGGAATGGGACAATTTCTGCAAGCAGCCAGGGTTTTGGCACATTGGAGGTTATTTGACGGTTGGCAGAGCATCGTGGTTGATCTGTGGGGAATCCGAGCTGTGAACTTCATGAACAGTGGTGTGTTGAGGTGACTAGCAGTGAAAGTACGAGGAGTTCAGGTTGGTCTTAATTAGTCCTATAGAAGCATATTGAATAAAAGACAATTAAGAGAATGAAATAAATATAATAAAGTACTTACCTTAGTGAATTGAGTCAATTACATGTGAGTAGAAAGAATATTTGTCATTTTTGGTTTGATTATTGTTGGATCATTGTTTGAAGTTAAGCTGTCAGTCCATAATCAAAAGTCATTATAAAATTAAAATTTCAAATAACAGACTACTAGATTGACGAACCACCCTTGAAGAGTCTCGATGTCATTCATTTATTAAAAGGAATAGAATTGAAAATTCAAATTAAATAATTCATTTTGAAAGAAAACCGAGTGCGGTTCGCTTTTATATTACGCTAGTGTAGTTTCACTAATAGTGTATTAAGTGTGCGTATTAATTAAACAACGAATTAACTAGTGTGTCCTCAAGTTTTGGAAGTTATCAACCACAGAAGAAACTGCGCTTCAAATATAGTAAGAACAGGGCCGCGCGGCCTTGCTCGGACAACGAGCATATTGCCTGAAAGATATCAAATGACCGATACGAATAAAATACTTAGCCAGCCTAAACTTCTTTATAAAGGTATAAATTCTCGTTATTCGCTTAACACAGATGATGCAAATATGAATGTCGACTCGAATTCTGAAAATTACACATCCGCTAAAAGAACTAATACTTCTCCTGTTGGTGACGAACCTAACAAACGCTACGTCTTTGAACCAAGTACGCTTATCACTAAAAACAGATACCATGTACTTAACGAAACCAATGATAAATCACAGGAGCAACCACAAATAAACACTGCAGAAAGCACTCCTAAAAAACCCAAGGTGCTTCCTATATTTCTACATGGGCCCGTTAAATATCAAGAAGTAGTTAAAGACCTAGAAAAATTAACTCAAGGTAAATTCACCACCGCATGTGCTGGCACCGCTATAAAAATTAATCTACAAGAATGAGATCACTTTAGATTACTTACTTCATTCTACGACCAACACAATCTAAATTATCATACATTCCGTAATCCCCAGGAATCCAACCTATCAGTTGTCATCAGAAACTTGCCTGTTTCAATCGAGAATGAAGAAATTAAACAAGAAAAATCTTTTCAAGTAGTAAGTGTAACTCGATTACGTAATAAAGAAAAGCTACCTATTCCCATATGTGCAGCAATATTAAAACCAACTGAAAATGTAAACGACATATATAAAATCACACATCTATTTCACTATATTGTAGCAGTCAAACCAAGGAAAAAGTCATCTGATATACCTCAGTGCCATCGTGGCCAAAATTATGGGCACACCAAACATTATTGTAGATTACCACCCAGGTGTGTTAAATGCACAGGTACTCATTTAACCGCAGAATGTAAAAAAAATTGCGCAGAAAAACCACAATGCGTGCTTTGCGGATCGGAGCACCCTGCTAATTATAAAGGCTGTCAACATTATCAAACACTACGTAATATTAGACAACCGCAGCCACAAGCTTCAAAAATAATCAGAAACAACACAGGACTTCGTCAAGTGCGTTCACCAACAACAGATCTCACTTATGCAAGCATAACTGCCAATCGACCCGCTCACGAAAAAACAGAATCCCAATTACCCGATACCATTACAAACATTATAACACAGATCGTTAACCCAATCATTGAACAAACTAAAAATCAAATAACACATATAATTAGTAGTTCACTTCAATATGGCAGCAAATAAAAAAAAAACATCTTAATCAATTAACTCTCCTCAACTGGAACTCTGATGGTATTAAAGCCCAACGCATGCTTGTCGCCGACTTCCTTATTCAACACAACATTTGATGTAGCCTTTATAAGTGAAACACACTTACTACCTAATGAGAAGTTTACAGTCCCCAGCCTATCGCATATCGGAATGATAGAATAGCTCCAATTGCATCTGGCGGTGTAGCAATCATGCTAAAAAACAACATACGCCATTACAATCTACCAACACACAATCTAACGAATTTAGAAGCAATTGCTGTAGAAATATTGCTGCAACATAATCACCCAATTCGACTTATTGCTGCGTATCAACCTCCTAACCGACAACTAATATCTGAAGATATTGCCTCATATTTCAACACGAACCTTCCAACTTTGCTTTTAGGAGATTTGAATTGTAAAAATACACTATGAGGATGCCGCGCAAATAATCCAAAAGGAAAGAAGTTACATGAAATCACTGTTCAACACACTATTTATATTACAGCACCTACAGAAGTGACTCACTTCCCGTATAGAGCCGATCATAGGCCAGATATACTAAGCATAGGGTTGCACAAAAACTTTACCCACACAATTAGCCACCAGGTACTCACAGAGTTAGATTCCAATCATATGCCAGTGACCGTAACTATAGACAGTCAACCTGAACATGTAACACGACCCGCAAAGCTAATCAATGAAATCATAAACTGGGACAAATTTGAGCATCACATAGATAAAAACATTAAACCACAAAATTTACCATATACTATCCAAACAGTGGACACCGCTATTAAACACATAACAGAGACCATAGTGCATGCTACACAGTTATCTTCTCAGAGAAATAAAGAAAACCATCGACAAACGCAACACAGGCCACCAAAATACATCTTAGACCTAATCAGGAAAAAGAATGCCTACAGGAGACTATATCAACGCACACACAACCCAGCCTACAAAATTGAATTGAACAAACTCATTCACCAAGTTAGATGGGAATTAGATAATTACCGCATCTCTAAATACAACGGCTATATTTCAACAGTCGATACGAGAGACTGTTCTTTATGGAAGGTGACTAAGCAAATTATCCGCAAACCAAACATAATACCACCAATGAAATATAATGACGAAGAGTATTGCACAGATTCAGAAAAAAGCCAATTAATGGCAGAACACCTACAAAACGTCTTTACCAACAACATCTCACCTGATAATATCGAACACACAAATGAAATTGAATCTTTCGTCGATGGACATGTTCTTCTAATAAATAATAATGAAGCTACTACTACCACACCATCAGAAATCAAAGAAGTCATACATGGTCTGCCCAACAAAAAAGCGCCTGGTCATGATCACACTTCGAACATCTTCCTGAAACATCTCACACCAAAAGCCCTGAGCTATCTTGCAAGTATATTTAACATCTGTATCAGCATCGGTTATTTTCCAACAACCTGGAAGAATGCTGAGGTTATAATATTTCTCAAACCTGGCAAGAACAAAAATGATCCCAGCAGTTATAGGCCAATCAGCCTCTCAAAACTTTTAGAAAAAATCATTCTTGTCAGATTAAACAAATACATCGAAGAGAAACAAATCCTCCCTCATTTTTAATTTGGATTTAGATCTATGTATTCGACGACCCATCAATTACTAAAAATTACTGAAATTATTATCAGAGGTTACGAACAGAAAAATCACACCGTAGCTGCGTTCTTAGACGTAGCTCAAGCCATTGACAAAGTGTGGCTGAAAGGTTTAATTTTTAAAATGATTACCTTATATTTCCCAAGTTATTTAATCAAGATAGTACAGTCATTCGTCACAAATCGAACATTCCGTGTCAAAATTAATGCCATACTGTCAGAAATAAAGCACACCGCCGCTGGAGTACCGCAAGGATCTGTTCTAGGACCTGTACTATTTAACTTATTCATGTATGATATACCTACCTCAGAGATAAGTTCAACTGCCATGTACGCGGATGATACCGCGATACTCACACAGCACTCTAATATAACAACGCCCGCTGAAATGCTACAAAACTCTTTAAATGCCCTTTTGCTTTGGTTTAATCGATGGAATATCAAAATCAATTCTTCCAAATGCACAACTAAGATATTCACCCTTCGTAGACCAATTGACCCGGATTTGATTATTATCAATGATCTACCAATACCTTGAGACCCACCGGATCGGGCAATCAAGTACCTCGGGCTATATTTGGATAGACGTCTAACTTGGAGCATACACATTAATAATAAACTACAAGAGTGCTATGCAAGGATTGCTAAATTATACCCCTTTCTAAATAAAAATCTCACCTCAAAATTGAGGGTTATAAAATTTTATACCTGGGAATAATACGACCTATTATAATGTATGCTTGCATCGTATGGGGTACTACAAGTAAAACAAACATTAAAAAATCCAAACTCTTCAGAATAAAGTGTTGAGAATAGCGACGAATGCAGAATGGTACATTCGAAACTCACAAGTTCACCGCGAGTTAGCAGTTTCAACAATAGACGAATTCATTAAAACCTCAGCCAAACAATTTTTTGCCAACCTGAACCACTGCCCAGCTACAGCTCATTACAACCTAGATCAAAAATCCACAACCACCAGGCTCAAGCCAAGGCTACCGCAAGATATCCTGCTCTCGGACAGTGACTAGAAGAATGTGACATAAACTGATAACGCATAATTTAAAATCATTGTGTAAAGTAAATTTGGCGAGTTAATGTAACATTACTAACAATACTGTGAACAGCCCTAGTGTGCTTAACCAGTAAAATCTTCAATTTAAAAAAAAGCCACTACAATATTTATACTTTGCTATTTGCCGACGACCAGGTGGTGCTAGCTGAGGATGCAGACGACATCAGCTACATGCTCAGAAAACTCATCGAAGAGTATACCAAATGGGGGTTTGAAGTTAATCTTGCCAAAACTAAATATATGGCAGTCGGACCTCAAGGCCAAGACATCTTTACAGAAAAAGGATCAGCTCAGTCGACCAATATAAATACCTAGGGGTCACAATAACTTCAGATGGTAGAGATGAACAAGACATTCTAGCTAAAATCGGCCAAGGAAGAAGAATCACTCAAGAACTAAATTCTATTTTGTGGAGTAAAGGGGTTTCAAGAAAAACAAAAAAGATTAATTTTACGACGCTGATTGAAAGCTGTGTCACCTACGGCTCTGAACTGTGGGTAACAAATAAAAGATTATCAAACAGAATAACAGCAACTGAGATAAACTACTGGCGTAGATGCTGTGGAGTAACGAGATTAGATCATGTGAGAAATTAAGAAATTAAAGATAGAATGGAAGTTAAGAGGATACTCACGGATGCAACAGAAGCAAGAAAACTGCTCTGGTACAAACATCTAAGACGAATGGAAGAAGAAAGATTACCTCTGCAAGTATGGCAATGGATGCCAACAGAAGGTAGAAGAAGAGAAAGGCCACGAAGTAAATGGATGGATGAAATAAGAAAGGCAATGGAAATAAGATGAGTGGCACGACAGAAAAGATGGCGACTAGGATGCGAGAAATGGCTGAACGGGCTGTAAATACCTCGCTTATATATACACAACTGGTAATTAATAGCGAGAGAAAGACCCCACGTAATGTGAAAACGTATTTTGATCAAAATCTAATGAGTTTGTAACGATTCGCCCAGTCAAAACGCGTTTTTGTGAATTAAAATCAATTCGCGCGTTCCAGCCTAGCGATTTCTACGTTACAAGTTTGAATTTTTCGCCTGCGCGGCCGACTACGTCATTGAGAGATCCCTGCTCCACGTATTGCGTTGCTCCCCCACTTAGAATGCCCGAGGTGGTTGCTTGATGCACGAAGCACAAACAGGAGCTATAAAAGCCGCTTCTCGTCCGTTCCAAGGGGCAGACTTCATTCATACATTCTTTCATTCCCTCCCTTCATTCCCTCCCTGATCCTGTCCGACCGTCTAAAGAGAATTTTCCCGTCCCCACATTAGTATCTTCCCTTAGCTACAGTCGAACCCGATGCCTCCAGTCTTGGAGACCGTGTTCCTAGCTAGTATTTAATTGGGCTCATTCGCCGAAGAATCAGGTTTCAGAAGCGACGCCCACGAATGGGAAACCGTTTCGCTGATTAAATTGATACCTGTTAATATCCTGAACTAATAAATTTTGGAACATCTCCTGGAGGGCGTTAGTGAATAATTGTATCAAAATTTCCTGGAAGACATATTCGAAACGAGGGTTTAACAACCAGGCCGTTTCATATGTCAATTTCGTAACACTAAATAAATCCACCGAATAACATAACATTTGCGCGGCCCGAGCCGGACAAATTTCTTGTTAATAAAGGCCGACACGCAGTCGACCTTGAAGGCCCCTTTAAGATTGCACTTAATTTCTGTTTGACTACAGGACTGGACTTACCGTTCGAAACATTTCCCTGTCGTAACACCGGAGATCTGCGGCGCCCTCGAGGCCATGAGCTGTCGAAGTCGCCTCGACGAACCGGAACTCCAGGTGGACAAACGTCGACAACTTCCCCTCCGGCCGCAACTCGCACAAACACTTCACCGTATCCACGAGAATTACAACGCTAGCACGGTGTCGTAAGGCGAAAAACATAACATATTCGAATTAACCTATATTTGCAGCTACACGCGGTTTTCAACGTCGAACGTGACCTTCGTGCGCGAAGGTTGACACCACTGCAAATTACTTTGGGCAAATCGTCTCCCCGGCCAGTAGCGTCCCGTCGATTTCTGCAGAAGGCGGCCAATCGGACCCTCCACGCACAGATGCAAAACGGGTTGTCGGCGCGTAAGGAACTGGCAACTGGACGCCCAGCATAATTAATTAAATTCATTGTAAAATACATTTTATTTGATTTCTTAAGAGTGATACTTATGTTTGTAAATATTGAACATTATAATTAAACTGTCTAAAATTATCCTAGTGTATGCTTGCTAATTTCCAAGTGTATATCTGGCTGAACCAAATTATCTCCGACTGAGAAAGATACCCGAAGGAAATTTATTAAATTCATTAGTCCTAATTAGCAGGGGGCTAGTACCGTTTCAAGTTAAAACAACAACAGTTTGAGCCTCACCGTTCCAAGCCATGTTAAAATGAGTCGTTTGGTAGCCTCGTCAATTTGTTTAATGTTTTATACTTAATTGTCCTTTCACTGCCCGCTAGCTCAGTTGATAACAAAAGAACTCTTACCTCCCTTCCCAGTTATGACTACGGATAGTCAATGCAACAATACTCGGCTCCAGCTCGCAACACGGAAAGTATTTATTCCTCCAAGGTTTTACTCGAATAACGGTGAAATATACATTGGCCTTCAAATGCACACATAAAACAATAAAGAAATAGGATTAAACCCTAAACTAAATGGCCATTTCTAAAAGCAACTGTGCTTACTAATAATAAAATCTATGAGCGTTTGTTGAGTGCTGCACGCATTTACCAGCCAAACAAAATTAGTCACTATAACTGCCAGAAACTGCATGAAAGTACGACTTTGCGCACATTATTTTACCGAGTTTTGCAAGGTAATCCAATACTCAAGCGACAAAATGACGCTTGACGTAACAAGTCGGAACGATGGTTTTAGAATGAGCTCAAATGCAATGTAATGTAATTCATAATTTTCACAATTTTTAAACGTGAAAGATCACCAATCTTTAATAATTGGATGCGGTTACGCAAGACCACGTTCTTTCACCTGAAACAGGTTTTAGTACGTTGCTCGAAGATGTGAAAGTCTTGCTGTTCCTGGATTTTAGAGCCTAGCTGGAGATGGTGTCAGCTCGTATTCACAAACGACTATTACAGAGCCCGCAAAAATACGCCGACGCAAGACCAACACTGGAAATTGGGGTGTTCTTTAAGAGCTCCGCACTTTTTGGTCATTGGCCCAATTTGGCTGGGCGAAAGAACAACCTGTTTCATTTACGTGTTGCACAGCGAATGAGACGTTATTCTTAATCCGAGCACTACATGTGAATTTTTGCAGTAACACACTTCACTGCCGTCAGCTGGTTAAAACCACTCTGCAGGCGAAAACTTACCGTATTCTGCTGGATGCATGTATATTCGCGGCCAAACTAAATCTATTCAAATTCAAATATGACAGTGTAAAACTGTACTGTTTAGCTTAAGCAATTGAGAGACAGAGAACATGGTCACCAAGAATATCAGTAATATAATAAATTGGAAAAACATTAAGAGCTTTGTATTGTAGCCTATACTGGCTATTTTAATTTAACTTAGATGATTATTGAAATTGCTACACATTGCCAGACTGATACTGGCTCTTTCTTACACTCAAGTTTTGTAACCCAGTAAAACACTCATAATAACTTTATAAACGTATAATGTCATTAGCTATTAATACATAAAATTATATTTAATTCATAGGGCAAAATACAATGTAACAATGTTTATAACAAAAATAAATCTGGTACTCTTTGGTCATTGTAGCGGTCCGTTGGCCTAGGAAGGTACTAGTCATTATTGGACTACCCTTGGTTCGGATTCGGCCTCGCGTCCGTCGAGCATTTGAGCTACTTCCATAAAATTTTACAGATTAGTGATCAGTGCATGAATAAATTCATTTGATTACTTCCAAAATTAGGAGATCAGTAGCTTGTGTAATGTTAATCATGTATCGGTATTAAAAATACTTAAAGAGCATAAAAAGTTTTAATAATAAACACCCTTTCCTCGTTAGAGTAAATTGCATCCATTTTAAGCGACACAATTATCTGAGTTGTCAACAGACAGCTTTTGTTTTTTAACAAGCGCGGCCACCCATATTTGCGAATATCTAAATTTTAAAATTAATATTTTTATGCACAATTAACATTATCCAATAAGTTTTTAATACTAAACGACGCAGCAAATTATTCTCTTTAATTTAGTACCACTACCATATTTTTCATAAAAATGGTGAGCAGGAATATGCATAACCGTGATAAGTCATGTAAATTGCCTATGTTCAGAGGTATGACCAACCACCCGGTATATAATAAAGTAAGTAGTTCTTTCAAATATGTAATTCATTTACTATTAAGGACTTACTAATGTTTTATTTACATATACCTGTCACAAATTCCACTTAATACATCAGCTCGATGTTGTGATCCAGTTCTTGTATAAGCACTCTACCTACACTGCACCTTCGGAACAGCTAAATAAATAAGAATCTCATTTCAACATCCATAACTGTAGCTGTATCTATTTGACTCCATTTGTAGTTCCATAAATGTCCCCAACTCTGCGACTGAATGTGCAGCAGGAACGACTTGACTTACAGCTGCAGTGAAAGCTTCAATCATCAACCAAACTGCTGAGATGACCTACACAGTAAAGACCGGCTTTCCTCTTTAACACCAAGTAATCACTCCTCTGCAGTCCTGATCCAAATCAACCTTAGCTGCATATACTATAGCTCCAAGCCGTAACCAATTCACAAAATGATCTATTCCAGAACACAGGATACCTGATCTCCCTCTTTATCCAATCCAATTATTACAGAACAATTCAGACGTTCCACAAGAACACGGATGCTACCCAAGTCAAAATTTAGACCAGGCGCAGAAATCCATTTGATTACAAGCTCGTCCAAACGTTTACCCACATGCAGTATGCATCCAATTCCGGCTTAATTGTAGATGTATTGATCTGACAGCAACTCATATGAAGTTCCGAATCAAAAGGATACCTAATATTGACTTATATGTAGTTTATTTAAATCCTCTGCATACATTATTATTCCATGAAGGTTATTTAATTATTCTTAGTTATTCTCATTCTTCTTTGTACCATTTGTACTCTTCTATATTATACAGGTAGTTTTTTAATTCGTTTTTATCTTCGTTTCACTAATTTTAATTAAAGACGCTCTTTAGTACTCCAATCAATAATATACATCTTATATTATAGAGTTTTTATTATTTAAAATTTATTTTTATTACAAACACGTTTTACATTTTTGGAAAAAAATCATTGTTATTTTGATATATCCCACGTTAATTTTAAAGAGCCTAAAATGCTTGTTTTGTGTGACTGTTAGAGTTGGTTTTGATATTACAAATATTGTTCAACCAAGTTTTTTTAACTAATTTATTATAAAACGTATTTGTTGAGACATGACGTAGATGAGTAAAAAAGTTCACGAAGGACACCGATAGCAAATAAGAACGAAATATTCAGTACTTCATAAAATATAAGTTTACTGAAGTAATTCGGGTAAGACTGACGACGTTGATTTCTTTAGGAATACTATGAAAACCTTGTTACATTTGCAGGTGCAAAAAATGCGTCTAGCTTTGATTTTTAGTACTCTTCGCAATCGTTCTACAACCAAATATATAACTTGATTTTGATTCACCAAGGAAATTAATATTCTTGAAGAACCTGTTATGATAATGACAAGTAGTCGGAACCAGTGAGAATATCATTATTGTGTTTACAAAACATATCATTCAGGACGGAAGGTTATATATAGAGGTTAAATAATGACTCACTCGCATAAATCTGTAGCTGTGTGAAAAACAACACAGTTTGTTGTTCTTGCCTGCTCGATAAAGTCAATTGAAAATCTAAAATGTCTCCGTTTTCTATCTTTACGATCTGTATATTGGGAGCTGTTCTTATCATAGGTAGCTGTGAGTATTGTTGCACTTATTTTACTTACTTAGACCAAGTGTTATCTGCGATGATCCAGCTTTTTACAAAAATAAATAGCAGATAAATGAGTCATTGTAGTATTATGTTAAAATCAAATCATTATTGTTAGAAACTTTTGATTCGATTTTTTCTTTTATTTCAGCTGCAGAAGAATTTTGCGAAGAATCTGGCATAAAATTCAAGAAAGGGGAAACGATTTCCGTACCGGGAGAGTGCGTATCGTTTACGTGTGAAGAACCCGGGACCAATCTGATGCTAGGACACAAGTGAGTTTTATGGTTCATTCCAGTTTCGATTATTACCTCGACTGTAATTTTTAGATGCGCCGAGATTCTCCCCAAGGAAGGATGTCACAAGTCCAAGGTGGCTGATTCCAAACCGTACCCCGATTGCTGTCCCCGTGAAGTTTGTTAGAAATATAACCATGGCGACCGAGCATCGAATCCATATTCCTGTTAAACAATTTAAGCTCTGTCAAAAGAATTTATTTGTAAAAAGGATTTGACAAATAAAATTTGAAGAATCAGTTTTTTCAATTGTTTTTTTATGATTCCAGTTTACAGTGGATGCTATAAACTAAAACCCCATTACCTAATGTAGATACAAAAAAAAATAATCAGGACTGCACTAACACTAACTATAAATTATTCTCATTATGTTGTTTATGTTTGAAATTGTTTTAAATTTCCGCTTATCAATATGGCAGACGTTTTTATCTTTCAATTAAATATGTTTTTCTCTACACTAATTGCAAACAGTAAGACTGTTTATTTTGTAATTTAATTCTAGCAATCGCCTCTACAAACACTTGTCATATACAGTATCAGTAAAAACTTACAAGAAAAATCAGTAATAGAATCGTGTCTATAGGAGCTAAAATTTTAGAGATCAATTCTAAATTTTTAGCAATATTATAAGTAAAATTAGCAGATATTTAAGATACTAGAAATTTATATTGTTTCTCGCCGGTGTGAATAAGTTCACACTAGTGAGAAACCTTCTTATTTGCGAAATTTTATGTTGCCATAACAGAAATATAAAACTTTTAAGTATGTCAGTAAGTAAATAACATTTAACACTAAAAATAAGCTTTTGTTTATTATAAAACTATGCCCATTAAATTTTTAATAATGTCCACAATCTTCAATACGTGGCCAACCTACGTAGGTGTAATTTTACAAAATTCTATTCTACATATTTTTTATTCCTGATACCATAAATCTAACTAAAATAATCAGCATGATTCCCTAATCCACTAACAATCTGTCACTGGCAGATTATTTTTTTATTGCCCGATGAAATTGATCTTCTTTATGCTTGGATATTTGGTATCACTTCACACAATGGCAACATGGTAACCAGCTACGGCATTTACTTTATGTGAGTGCTACCTTACAACTGGTTAAGTATGCTTATAGCTATTGTATATTATTGACTGCACAATCACAATTTGATGACACTGAGTATTAAGTGCTTGAGTCCTTTTTTCAAAAGTGGAAAGCCAATGAAACCAATGAAGATATTGCACAGTTTAAGCCAATACAATCATTATATGAATTAATATAATTCAATCATTGCAAATATTAATTTAAAATATTCCATAAATGTGACAATTTGAATTATAAAGCATACTCAAATAGCATTACCCTTGAAATAATTTGAAATTGAAATTGTAATAAAAATATCATTAGCCTTGACTTGAATATGAAATTGTAATCATAGCAAGCTTTTGACAAGAACATACAAAAAAACAGTAATTGGGAAGCCAGAAGCCAAGCTTGATATATGCTCTGACTTTCCACAAAAATCGAAGTAAAAAGATAATAAATACCAATTTATCCAATTCAAAAAAAAGTATCCACATTAGTAGAGTGTTGTTTGATAGGCTGCAGAGGTCTTATTTTTAGCGCCTTTTTAGCTAAGGTAAGGGTGTTCAACTATGCATCGAGTTCATCTGGTGTTTTTGGTAGCAACTTGCTGGTGGTTTAAATAAAAAGCTAAGGATAAGCCCAGGATAAGCGGCAATCATCGTACACCATAGTCGAGCCTAGATGTGAGACATTAGCTGAAATTGGAGCCGGGAGCTGACTTTGAAGGTCGGAGCATTGATCAAGCCATATGCGTCGCTTTGGCGATTCATAAGGAGGCTTGCAAGACAGACCAACCGACAATAAGGAGGCACACTCATCGAGAAACTTTCTGGGGGCCCGATAAATGTCTAAAAATCCGACCCAGAAGCATTCACAAGGTTTTTCTAAAACTAAACCAGTAAATTTTCGGTGGCGTTGTGTGAGTGTTTTGTTTTAAAGTAGCGCTGTTTACTTACAAATACCACCTAGGCAACGCATCGATACGTAATAGTAGACGCAATTGTTTTAAATTGAGCCAACTCTGATTTGTTTTCTGTGTTAAAAATGTGCGGTTAAGTCACGATAATTTGACATATAAGATTTTTTCCATAATTTTGAGAATCCTGTACTAGGTTATCCCATAAGTTAAATAGGCAGCGTAGAAGCGATTGCATTCAATAAAAATACAGAAAAATTAATGTAAAATTCAGTATATTATCAACTAATTTTACACATTCAAATAATAAATTGGCAGGATGTAACAACCCAACCCAGGAGATAGAGTCGGGAAAATCAAATTATAAGCGGCAGTTATTATAAATTAATAAATATTACAATACAGTGGGTCCAGCGGAATCATTCACTGTAGAGATTCGACTGTAACTTGGGGCGAGAATTGAAAATAAGGCTTATATTAAATATTTAAAATATTACTCCACTTAAAATTAAAATTAACGTCAAATAACCTGCTTACAAAACAAGTTAAAATATAAAAATAGCAAACAAAACGTTAACAAGGAAACGAAAGAAGCAAAGGAAAGCATGGAAGACGAGAGATAGAAGATACGGTACAAGAAGCACCTCAGCAAACAAAACAAGGAGACTGAGAAGGTAGCCAAGGCAAAGGGGCAGAGAAGGAAGTAGATTTTGTGCAATTACATCAATTTAAAGATGCAGGAATCTAATAAAGCAATAAAAGAAACTGCGAAAAAAGCACTACAGCGTAGCTCAGAAAAGAGCAAAGCATATGCAAAAGCAAGCTGAGTAGTTGCTATAGAAAAGGTGAAAAGAATGGAAAATAAATTGCAAGAATCAACGAATAAACAGACAGAAGAATTGGTGAAGGTACAAGTAGAAAATAAACAAGAGTTTCAGCGAGAAATAATAGCTATTTATGTTACAAGTATGAAGGACTTGCGGACGAGCTTCAGTTTATGGACAAGCGAGGGCAGCGAACGAGGCACATAAATAAAGCGAGCCTAACGGTCACCTTTCGTGCGAGTTACATACATAATTTTTTATTCTACTGCTTTAAAAGAGTTTTTTTTTCTAATTATAAAATGCCAATTTAATCGAGGAAGTCGGGAAATGGAGATCATGATCATACCGCAAAATGGGGGTGTCTATTTTGCTTTCGACCAATGGATATGGTTGGTAGTTTTTCTTGCTATGGTTATTAATGCTGAAAACGTAAAAGTTACTAACATAAAAAGTGGATTTTTCGGCCGCTAAACGCTGCCGACTTTGATAGCTTTTCGATACAGTAGAACAAATATAAAATTTATGACAGAATTTATACTTTCAAAGCTGAGTTCAAAAAGGAAATCAGAGCGAAAATGCAAGACGGATTGGACAGATTAGAAAGGAGTGGCGAGCAAACTACAGCGGACAAGGTAGAAGCTAATATAGAAGAAGTATCGAAGAAGGCAAACAAACAGAAAACAGAATGGCTGATGAAAACGAAGGAGTAAACATCAAGATAGGTGCAATTGAAAAAAGAGTAGAGGAGACGTAAGAGATTGTGGCCAGAAACCCAAACAACTTGAATGTAAGCGAGGACCGAAGTGAAATTGTAAGAAGTAGAAGAGCAAGTAAGAAATATGCAATATAGTACAAGCGGGAATGGTTATCAAGAAAAAAGTAATTTCGAGTTACAAGCCGACATGCTGCCGATATTAGAGGGATGTTTAGGTGACCTACCGATGGGCTATTTAAGAAAGCTCGGTGACATTATTAAGTGAGTGCTAAACGAAAATAAGACCATGCAAATTATAAACATGACGCTGCGCAATAATGCAGATATTTGGCATAGTATTGTCAAGTTAACATACAGTACCTACCAAGAACTCAGGAAATTGTTTATTGAGCAGTACTGGAACAACGCACAACAGGCGCAAGTAAGGACTGATTTGACTACCGTAAAGTACATCGAGAAAGGATGTACCCGAGAAATGTACGTGATAATAAAGTACAAGGCGCAGCATCTAACACCCACAGTAGCAGACGAAGCAATAATACAGCACCTGTCCAAACATTTAGAATCGAAGGTGAAGCCTACGTTCGGGGCCAAGCCCTCGACCACGTGCAAAGGTAGAACCACCCCCCACCACTCGGTATTGCTTTCAAGGTCAAGCCCACGTGAAAAGCTGGAACACTCATTGCTCAGCCTCGATTTCAAGGTCGGACTTTACTTCAAAACCAGGACATCTGAACCCCCACACTTGGCCTTGGGTTCAAGGTTCCTGGCAAGATCCTCTTCTACGCCTTGGCCTTGAGTTCTAGGCCAAGGCTACGGGATTGAAGTTACTGTCTAGAACGTCTCGCCACCACCTAGCCAGTTCAAGCTCAAGGCCTTAAGGCACTCAACCAACCTCAACAAATTTAATGAAATAGACACATTGTTAAAAAGCATTATTTTCACCAAGACATAAATACGTAGTACAGTAAGGAACTAATAGATAATTTACATTTTCTGTATTGTGTGCGAAGTATTTCTTAATATATTGGTACTGCAATAATTATTAATTCTAGGGCCCAAAGATGCTCTACATATGGACTATTGACAGCTGCCTCTACGTACGTGACTCTAAGTACGACAAAAAACGAGGCGTGGTGGTGTTGGTGAAGAGTTTGCCGATGAGTAGTCCCGGAGCTGGAAGAAATCATCGACCGGATCCTGGCTGAATCCTGTGAATATTCTTTATGTACCTTACTGTATTACGTATGTATGTCTTGTTGAAAATAAAGTTTGTTAACAATATGTCTCAATCATTAAATTTGTTGAGTTTCATCGAGTACTTTAAGGCCTTCACATTGAACTGAAGGCTAAGAGGTGGCGAGACGTTCTAGACACTGATTTTAAGGCCGTGGTCTTCGCCTAGAACTCAAGGCCGAGTGTGGAGGAGATGTCCGACCTTGAAATCAAGGCTGAGCAATGAGTGTACCAGCTTTTTACGTTTGCAATTAGTTATTGTGAAACGAGAATTAATCTTTGCTTATAGATTATATCATCAATTAGCTCAAATCGTAGAGAGTATGAAACTAGCCTTGACAGGGCAAAAATAAGTGTATTTTTTATGCACAATAATATTCCATTTTCGGGGACCGGTCGGCACGATGATCGGAGGTAGGCCGTTTGTTCTCGAGTTCGCAATAGGTCTAGTATCTGCAACTTCGCTTCTATGGTTCGAAGTCAGTATATGTACGTAGGTAGGATAGTCAGGATAGCCAGACAGGAATTAACGGTTCGGGGTAATGACGTTTCTCTGCCTTGAAGAACCAAAGCCGAGATAGGTCAGCGGATCAGCTCTGATTCCAGAGATATTCAGGCAGGAATGAGAGGAGAGCGAGGTTTAACTCAAAATCTGCTTTCTCTTGGCGATTTTTTTTTGCTTTTATACGTCCCGAAGAGATTTCCTTTTGTGTTCTCTTCGCGTAGCGGTTTTCGAGGGAAATGCACCGAGATGTAGTTTTCGCTGCTTTCCGGAAATCGCCACCTATCGGTCAACATTTTGCTTACTTGGTTAACGATGAACTTCGAAGTTCTATAATTTCAAAAATCCAGACACGGAAGGAATTTTTGCGTTTAATGTTGTTTAGAAAATAATTACTTTCAGGACAAACTTTACATCCTAATAGACCACAAGGCATAGCTGCGTTTACGCCTCGGGCCATAAACGCCTTTTTACGCCACTTAGTACATAAATAACTGTTCGGATTAACTAGAATCCGTGATTATGTTCCTTTAAATACACCACTCATATTCCATTTGTTATCATAGCCTTGACCTCGACAAGCACTAATTAGTATGGTATCTTTTTCCAGATTTTTTAATAATTAAATTAGCAATCGCTTTGCGATTGTTTCAATATATTGAACCGCTTTATATTTGTTAATATTATTAACATAGACATAGGTTGGGCGTTCCAAATGAGAAAACTCCGGTATAACATATACAATGACTACAAACTATTTTGAAGTTACTCTTTCCATAAATAGTATATTAAGTACCAAGAACCGTTAGCGATGTTTATAGCATTTTTACACTATTGAAGTAACTTAAATACTGATTTTTACGATAATATATTATAATGTTGAATTGCCAAAAGTTAAGCTTGACTTTTAAAAGTCGTTTGTGTCAAATTAAATTTGAGTGGTAATTACTTACCGTTCAGTTTATGCAAATGCAACTTATTGTCATGGAAACACATGCTGTAAATAAAATAAAAAGCTCAATTGTGCAAAAATTATATTTAAAACATGATATATATTCATATTTTATATCTGTGGAAAAATAATAAACTTACTATCTACTTTTTCAAATTGAGAATTTTACACTTTTCTCAAACCACTTGCGAGTGTTGGATGATAAAATCTTACAACTTCAAGCGTACTTAAAACAATTCATTGTTTAGATCTCCAATTAAGTTGGATGGACATCTAAAAGGCAATCCACATTCAGTAAAGAATGACGTTACATCAATAAAATAATTTAATACTTTTTTTTTAGGTTTGAGTTCCATTGTCTATTGTGTCATCATTAAACTATCAACTGCGGCTTTACTTATTTATAGTATTAGGCATACATAATTTTCCTACGCGCGGACCAGGACCCCCGAAGGTTCGACCACTGGTGATATGTACTTGCTCTCTCCCCTTCCTGACGGGCCTACGGACTACTTGGCAATCATTGCGAACTATGAGATGGAATTGCAGAAAACATCTGAACATTTTTTTAAGTCTACTTCATCCTACTTGTAATCGTAGATTTTGAACAGGCAGTGGGGCAAACGCGTTAAACTGCCCAAACGACGGAGAAAAGAATCAAATGAACAAGCAATCAATGAGGTTTAGTCTTGAAAGTAGGCCCAAAGCTCAATGTAAAATTACTTTTTCAAAGTAGATTTAAAGGCCCTTATAGCAACCCTACGGCTTTTGTCGGATTATCAATTTCCTTGGCATTAAGTTATTTAAAGTTTTCATCGCATGCCATTTGAAGTATCGAAGAATTTCGTTGTTGAATAATCTTGGATCCAAAAGCGCTTGATCGTATCTCAGCGTGCACATCCGAGTCGAGTGTTTGTGATTGCCCAGAGACCACCGTCGAGACATCATTTAGAGCGCAAAAACAGCATCGGCATTCTAATTATAACGATAATAATAGTAAACATCTTTTAGGCATCTCTAGCAATTTGATGTTTACAATTAAACATTTTCATTTTCAGATTAAGACTTTGCCCTTCCCACCTTCAACTAACACAGCATGAATATTTCAATATTGAAAGCGATAAATGTTTAATGTTTATTTAATAACTGACTGCTACTTATACAACCGAAATTTTGAAACCAGATAGAAAATTTGTACAGAAGGGTCGTTGAAATATTGTTGGAAATGTATAGATCCATATTGTACACTGCCGTACTTATATTACCTTAACATTTCATACCTGCGTAAGACAATATTAAAGTATTTAAGAGATTCGCTAATTCAAATAAAATTACCAACCCTTAACTTAAATTTAGCATGTTTAATATCGTTACGTCAAAACAAGATCGCTGTATGACAGTTGGTGTATGGACAAGCTCGCATTACGAAAGGGGCCCATCAGGAGATAGTGCTGCGGAAATGTTCCGCTTCCGTTTGCAAGCGATTCGGCGAGAGCGAAAATCGGCTGTTAGAAGCCTAATTTGAGACGATAACCTTGGCTGGCAGAAAACCTAGCGAATAACAGTTGCTGGTTAAATATAGGGGGAAGGCACTAATGGAAATTTCTTCAAACCTTAGATTTAACTTCGAAAAGTGAGTATCGATCGTATCATTAGTACGTTTAAAGAGGATAAATATTTAAAAATACAAAACTGCCGCATAGCATGGCTAGAACGTAACTGCCCAATCTGAAGTAAAATAGTAAAAAGAAACAGTTCCTGGAACAACGAAACTTCGTGTGCAACAGTTAAGTGCCAAAAATCGTGCAGAAGCAACTGAATTTTCATAAAGTAGGTCGGTTGGGCGTAGACGATTTGGCACCCACTTTGTTGGCACTATTTGCGAAGTTTTACACTTGATAAAAATTGGAGAAAAAGAACACCATCGCGATTGCTGTCAAGTACAATTGCTGTGGTTGCTCTGAAAATCGTAGCTGATAACTCAAATAAAGTATTCAGTTGGTGTATAGTATCTGATGCCTTCCTGGAGATAAATTGAATGTTTATTTTAATTCGGAGAGGTTGATATCAGCTTTTGATAACAAATATCAGAACTTGAGAGAATCTTAAATGCGAATTAAATGGATGGCGCTTGCATTTTAATTACATTTATGGCATACGCGATTCACTCAATACTTCATCTACCTCAATAACATCGATCAGTCGGACAGATATTAATATATTCTATTTTTACAATGTTATCTCTCAGCTTTTTGAAGCCGGTTGCGTATTTATTTCAACCAAGATGCAAGCCAGAGGTCCTGCGAGTTCTATTTCCTCTTCCTGCCAATTCATCTCGTTGGAGCGACGCCGAAGTTACCCGGGGAAGACCTGATTGCCATATCTACGTTTGATAATTTCTTTTATTTTGTTATATTTAAGATTTAATTATGCGTCCCTGGTAAAAATAATAAAAAGAAAAGTTTTCTTAGTGCTTAAGGCGGTCAACGCAACTAGTTATTTTCGGTTTGTTCTTGTTGTGTATTATTTATTTAGAATAATCTCATATGGGCCGGGTCAGCAAATATTATCTTGACTTGTATAAATTATAGGAAATACATTTGCTATCAACTTAATTACCGTGTTATCCGTTTTAATAAATTAATTGTAAACACTTTGTGTAATGCTGATTAAACTACTGAGATCGCTACAATACTGGGTATTATTTAACTAACGTAATTCGAATATGGCGATCTAACCTCACAATTCTTAAATCAATTTCGAGTTATTATTAGACTATTATCGGTAATTAGGTCATTAAAGTATTGCCGAGGTGATAACAATTGCAGTAAGTAAATACACCCCACAAACAAAAGCAATCAGAGGACGCGTCTGCCGGAAGTGCACAAAAAACCGCCGCCGCGCTTGGAATTCACTAAATTCAATCTTTTAGGATGAACTTTCCTGACCTTTTTATGCTTTTCTAATGGAAAGTCGGGCTTAACTCAAGCGCCAGCAAGTCTCACGATTTCTAGGCCCCTCTTTCGTCATTAGCCTGCTGATACAAGCCGCTGACTCTTGCCCAACGTAGCATTTATAAATTTTAACATATAACTGCTTGGCTCATTTTGAGATGAGCAACCCAGTTTAACACATGTCTTGTATCATTAACTCCAGATTGTTTTGCATTTATGAGCCTGGTTTATCATTTATGCGTTGAGAGTGCTATTTGCTTCTATTTTCTTCACTTTATGCACCTGTTCGTACACAGTTTATGTACTCGTTATTTTTACCTACTACTGGTATATGTTTAATTTGAACCACGAATACTTGTTCACCTTTTTAAAGTATATATGTTAGTGTAAACTAGAGGCCGTACAGTGTAGGTAAGTTTTATTTAGACTGAATTTGTTGTTGTCATGGTTGACGACTGGCAACCTTTTTGTAATTCGTTTTATATATTGCTGTGGCAAATACACCACTGAGAGCTAGCTTTATAAATGTAAATGAGATTTTTTATAAAACTAAAAATAGCTACTACAAAGTACCGCTCCAATTAGCACGAGTTCTGACTTAATATGACTTTTATTTATCAATCACTATATAACACACATAGTTGAAAAAAGAAAAGCTTTGTGGCTATAATAATTAGTGAAACATTTGAGTTTTCTCGCATCGTTTGCAAATCAATTTGAGTGGCTTCGTCCATAAAATTTTGCATTATAAGCAATCTGACTTTGGTGAGTTTAATACAACGGGAGTCTCTTAAGATTCGTTAAGGATCAAAAACATTTCACTCGACCTGACGTTTATGAACAAGTGAGGTTATGGCGCAACACGCTGTGCGAAGTGAAAGCGGACACAATTGCAATTAATTAAGTTTGATGTAGTTGATTGTTATTAATTATGCCATATAAATACCTGTCTATATAACAAAAACTTTTTTAAGTGTTTCCAATAGTTAGAATTTCATTATGTTCATTCAAGACACAACTGTTATAAGTCCGATGGTGCTTAAACTGCACACAATAGTAGCTGAACATCCAGTAAGGATAGTTCATGTAGTATCTCTGAGTTTTGATACGATTTTAGTTGGGTCAAGTCCTCTGAAGTCGGCCGAACATCTTCAAAATAAGTCTTAACACTGTAAATTGTGAAAAATAAATCGGAATGGCATGTCAAACTGATTTAGGCTCATTTGGTAAGCAATTTAGCTTAGATCCATGTGTAATTAAAGCTATAGACAGATAATAACATGGTCTTTTTGTTAATAATGTTTAATTTGTATTGTAACAGCAAATTAAACGAAAATCAACAAAAATAATGTCAAATGTTGGATATAGTCAAATGAGGCGTCTATTTATCTATATGTTCTACTTATAAGATACGTGTTAAATATTAAATGATAACTAGCAGTCCAGTGCGACAAATGTCTCATTTAAAAAAAACAAAGAAGACCGTTTTTCAAATAAAACGCGTATTAAATAAAAACTGTACCCAGACCTGGAAGATGTCAAAGTGGTTGCCTAACCGATCGACGTTTTAAGGCGCAGAGGGTCGCAGCTCCGTTTGGCTGCTGAAACATTTTTATTTAATACGCGTTCTATTTGAAAAACGGTCTTTTTTGTGATTTCTCTAAAACCGGAAGTGTCAAGTGACTGAAATTCGGTTCCTTAGCTGACATGACCATTCCAAAGATATAACCTTAATAACTTTTTTCTCTATCTCTTACGGTTTGGCTGCTGAAACAGCGTCCCAGACAGACAAAACGACGTCCCGGACAGACACGTCTATTAGATAAAGGATTTAAAACGTTTCTACGTTTTAATAATAGTTTAAGAAAATACTTTAGGAGAGGGGGCAATTCGTTTAGGTCAATCAAATTTAGTAAATAAAAAACTTGCTAACATTGCTAGGCAATGGATTTTCTGTTTAAGATAAATAATCGCCAGTTATCCTTGTTGCTAATTGAATATTTCCATGTAATAAAATTACAATTGCAGTTATTATTTTCCAAATTTCTACTCCATAGATTAAGACATTTTTGGTAACTCATTAGTAGATCGTTCGTTTAACTGGCACATTAATTGGTTTTGACTTCAGTATACAATTTAATTGTTGTATGGCTTTTTAACCATTCTTATCCGCATATTTATTTCTTTTTTTAGTATTTGCTTTCTTGAATATGGTCATTCCCAAATATTTATACCCTTCGCATCCTTTTATTATTTTTCCATTGTGTAATACTGTGCCTCTTGCTTCTACACCTACGACTACATACTCAGTTTTTCCGTAATTAATATTTAGGCCTGATATTTCGAATGTTTCATGCAATTTTCTCATGATAAGTATATTCGATGTCATCTTGAACTGTTACCATGACAACCTTGTCTTCAGCAAATAGTAAAGTGTATTAATATTTATCGTATATGGGTACACCCATACTACAATACCTCATCCAGTCGTGTGAGGTGTTAAAACTAGTTTTGTTTTATTATTATTGAAATCTTAACCTCAAGAACCATCGCTTGGTCCTTTTTCGTGACAGCAAATCGCCGATGATTTTGAGCTAGTCAGGGTTGTGGACGCTTTTGGATTAAGAGTGATACAGCTTATAAGATGAGCCAATAGCAACGATAAAATTGATGAATAATTGGCAATAGACGAAAGACATGAAACCATACATACTGTGCCAACTATATTTCATATCTAACAAGTAAGAGTATTACTTTTACTCTTATCTGGACAAAACCTATTAGAATTTCTAAGAGGAGGTAGTTGTTTTGAGCGGAGCTAAGAACGCAGAATGCATTAAGAGGATGAATCGCTCAATAAAATTCGGCATGTAGAATATTCAAAGACTGTGATAGCAGAAAAGCACATTTCTGAAAAGCTAAGGGCCGATGATATTAACATCACTGGTCTTTTCGCAACTTACTGGAAAGGGAGGGGCTAACTCAATGCCAGCAACCGCAATTTAATATTTTTCTCTGGACATAAAAACAAAAGTCGTAAAGATGTAACTTTCATTGTATTTCAATATGCTAGAAAATGTGTAATTGCATATGAACTTCTTAATGCCAGAATTATTAGTATTTTGATCAAGAATGCGCCCACGGTCGAACAAGACATAACAGACTTCCACGAGACCCTATAGGAAACAATCAAGAGCATCCTTTATAATGAAATTCTAATTATAAGCGATAACTTCAATACGACAGTTTTCAATTGATTTTAAATTATGTGACTACATGGACATATCTGAGAGCTGACTAGTTACTGAAGACGGCGTCGGTGCTTTTACAAAAGCCTAAACACATAAAACTCCAAAGGGTGCCGAAGAATTTATAATAGAGCAATCATGCTTAAGTAGTAGCGAGAAGACATAAATTCGAATATATAGTCAATTGCTGTATAATCTGCAACACATTCACTTAACGGCCAAGTTATACAAGCTTGGCAGTAAATAAAACACATAAACTGCATGGTAACATATGTGTAATAACCAGTTGTACATTACCAAAAACATAAAAACTTACAACGAAACACAATAGGATGCACGGAGTATAAAAACACTAACACTAAATTAATACCACTGTACGCCAGGGGGCTTGAGGAACTCTTATCGAGAGTATATTACTTGTTAAAATTAATCTATAAATTACACAAGTCGCCAATATTCAGCGAAGTTCCCTTGCTATAATCATAACGTAAAACTTGATATTGTTTACAACTAGCAGCAATCGAACTTGGCTCCAAGACTAACAGTACTTCGCCTAAATAGTCGTAAAGCACCCACAGAGGGTTGATGCACCAAAACAGCTGCGAAGCGAGATCTTCCACAGAAGGTAATACAACCGGACCGCTGCATTCTTGATCACAGTTGCAGAGTGGCGCCCGGATACATGAGAGGAGCCGCAGATGTATAGGCGTTATTCAGCCCACCAACGTCTCAGGTGGAAACAACATACCAGGTAGTCACGATACCTGCACGATAAGAAGAAAGCATCGACGTAAGAGCCCATAGGTAATATTAGGACTGATAGAAAACATTTCGGCTTCCATATGCGCAGATGAACTAAGCCGTCATCATAACGTGGCAATAATTTTACAATAACGTCGCCTTCAAACCAAATCCACATAATTGGGAGTGAAAAGATATTCTACACTCAAATTTGAGCGAGGTACGTAAAAACCATACCAATGAAAGTGACGACTCAGCGCTTCTTAAGCATTTAAAAATAGAGAAGCAGAAGAAGACACGAAATTAACAAGCTCTGCCAGACGGAAACATTTAAATTTGAAAATACTTAAACTAGGCGTATACTTAGACCTGTAAAAAAGTCATCGCAAAAACCAAATTGACAATTTTTTAATCAGGACGAAAAGAAAAATGTCGATAATGAATGCTACAATACTTCCTGATACGGTAGTTATCACAAACACATTTAGACTGATATTTAAGGTAACACTGAAGAAATCAGGCAACAAAAAACCGAAGTCCAAAATACACTGCTCAACAAAAGTAAGGGAACATTTTTTTAGCCGTTTTTAAATCAAATACAGACGCAAGTATCAACTTTGGTATATTGTTCTTTCAACATTACTTAACAAGATACAAACAACAAATATGCTGTAATTTAACGGTTTTCTTGAGTAACACCAAACTATTGAAAAGATAACTAAAATCGAAATGTGTTTCATCACTTAAAAATTTAATACAAATTCTATTAGCACCGAATACCGTGTTTTAGTAGCGCATGTGCCTTCCAATAGCATCAGTGACAACCTGGCATCGTCGAGGCATGCTGCAAATAAGACGTCTTAACATATCTTGTAGTAAATTTCGCCATTCTTCCACAAGGACCTCAGCCAACCCCTGAAAAGTCTGAGGTGCAGCAGGACGCTTCCTAGTACACCTGTTCCAAACATGTTCGATTGGATTTAAGTCTGGACTCATGGCTGGCCACCCCATCACTTGGATTTCTTGTTCCTGGAGGAAGTTTGCTGTAAAATTTGCGGTATGTACTCTACAATTATCCTGTTGTAGGATGAAGCCATCGCCGAAATTGTTCGCAAATGGCACAACATGCTGTTGAAGAATCGTCTCAACCTAAATTTGTGCGTTGAGACGTTGGGGAACGACAACCAACTCGGTGCGACCGTCTACATCAATGCCACCCCACATCATGACCGATCCAGCTCCGAATCGGTCCACTTTCCGTATGCACGCCGCAGTATATCGCTCTCCAGGGCGTCTGTACACTCGTGTACGACCATTGCGACTCGTCAGTAAACTTTCTTTACATTTCGACGTCTACGAAGAAAACGAACAAACGAATCACCATCATTCTTTTTGCACTTTGTCAATACAAGTCTAGATAGTAATATAACAAGAAAAATCCTGTTTCCATCATTTGCTGGAACATTTATAGGTCTTCAAAAAAGTGTTTCCCTAATTTTGTTGAGTGTACTATAAAATTACAGAAACGTGTGACTCAAAAAATATTCATACTAGCATTGTCCAATGCAAAGCAGTCAGAACCAAACTGCAAGTGTTAACTAAACTAATAAATAAATGAGAGGGAAAAATAATCGTTATCTGTCTCGAGAACCTGTCTTTAATAGTGGTATTTGCCTTGCTGTTTTCAAAGACAGCTCTTAAGCAACCGACAACAAAAGTGAAAGGCGCAAAACGGTTACGTAGAACGGTAGATGTCGTCACGCTCAATCTATTTGGCCGATGTAAACATCGCTTACAAGCCGGCTATTGGGCGCCGAGACGTATCGGGTTACAGTCTAGATGCCAACAGAAATCCATTAAAACCTGAGTTAATTGACATAACGTGATTCAGAAACGACGAATTTTAACACGACACCCAAGGCGGCCTCTGTTGACCAGTGGAAAAACTTTAACAAAATGTAACGTGTCCCAAGTAGAATATTCAAATTAGGGCTTGCTTTTGTCGATTCCTGCAATGTTATTATAAAAACTCTAGCAAACCCAGGCCTATTACAGTAAAAAAAATTGGCTATAAAAAGAAGCACATAATTTTCATTAATAAGAAACTACTTAAGTTGTCGGTGATAATCCGTGAAGACTTAACGAATGCACGATTAAACATTGATTAAAGTTCGGTAAGAAAGTATTATAATAGAAACTTGAGGACTAATGATAGTAAAAATTTCATTAAATCTCGTAACGGCGTTACACTTGTCACTACCCTATCTGAGCTTGATAATCGCCAGTTTATTTTGTAAACAGAACGCTAGACTAACGTTTCGACCTTCCGAATTTAACTTTAGACCTAGTAATTAATTCTGATTATTTTTAATTTCTATTAATTTCGGTACGGCTCAAACAGTTTATTAATTTTGTACCTATAGTAGCCCAATCAAAGAAAATGTTCACTCAAATGTATATGATCAGGAAAACACAATATATTTATCAACGGTATATTATTTTTAAGCATATGTACAAAATAATCGGCAATTCTTAGTAAAACGAATTGTATATCAATAAAATTATCAATTTCCCCTGGGGACGTGTTTCTTTGTTCCTTGATGATCTGCAACCCACTCAGCGCGTAAGTATCGATGGCGGCGGCATTTAACCTAGAGCGAAGTATGTATTCTGCCCTGTATGTCGGACGTCCGTAGTGTCACTTTTGAGATAAGCGCGGTTTATTTACATCTTCGCATTCTGAAATTAAAGATATTCTGAGGCACCTGCGGCTCCTGGAGTGTGTAAGGTCTAGTGCTGTTTGTGTTGGTGTCTTAGGATGGAAGTTCGTTATTTCAGGAGTAACGGCGTCGTGTATTTCAACCTGGAGAAATTTGCTCGCTTTAGCGCTCGAAGGATTTGACAGTACCGGGGTTCGCTTGCGGCGAGGCTTTTCACACTCGGGATGGAGTAACGCATTTTGCCTTTGGGGCTTCGGGAAGACGTCGTTGTACGTACAATCCTGACCCTCCAGCTAAGTTAATTAATGAAGTTATATTTTTCGTGCTGCCTTCGTGCGGGGTGTATAATATGATTCCTACAGGTATGGTTATTAATAGGTTATAATATTCTTGCCGCCTACGGTAGTGTCGGGGGCATGGAGCTTCGAATTAACAGAAAATGCCTTAGGAGATAGAGGACGCTGTCACATGCTAAGGTACAGGTCGGTATCAGGAAATGCCTTAGGAGACAGAGAACGCTGTCACATGCTAAGGTACAGGTTAGTATCAGGAAATGCCTTAGGAGACAGAGAACGTGTTAGGGGCAGTCCAGAAAGCTAGCGTTGTCTTCTACTTTTAGAGCACGCTGTATATACCGCTTTAGTTGGCCTGTGCAAACTCGGCCAGAATTCTTGAAAGCAAAGCGTGCAGGTGTCGAGTCCCGGCTTCTGCAAACGAGTTTTAAAGCCGCGTTTAGAGCGCAATGCTCTATTAGTGCGAGCAAGCCCGCAAGCTTGCAGTCATCTTACCATCGTTGCACGTGTTTTGCGCTAGCCACAGAAGCGCCCCCCCCCCTCCCCCAGTCTCGTTCTGGCGGGCTGGACTGCATAGCGCGTTCTTGAGCGATGTGTGTACCCGGACTTGATGCGGGTCGGTGGCAGCAGTGTGTGTGGTTGAGGGTAGTTTTGTGCTTGTTCCCGTCGAAATGTGCTTGTGTAATAACTAATGTTTGTTTCAATACAATTTGCCGATACGCAGTGCTCGTAGATTTTCATTATACAGTGCCACTTGCAGGCGCTCAGTATTTTATGTAACAGCTAAGACGCACCCCCCCTTGGTTTGTAACTTGCACTGTAACATTGTTGTACCGTATGGATCTGAAGAACAATAGACCTATTTGTTTAACGCTCCAGCTGTATTTTTTGTGTTCAATGCTGTGTTTTAAGTTAAACAATTTGTAGTGTCGTAGCCCGATTGGTAACTAGTGTCAGATTGGTGTAAAGCGAATCCTGGACAAATTTTGTGAGCTTCACGTTAGGTTCAAACGCTCCAGCTGCCGCCTCCGGGGAGCTCCAGTGCTACACACCTACTCCTTCCCGCTTTCGGATTTCTGTCAGACGTGGGCTTTTTGCGCAACCAGTGGCGCCCTATTATTTTACAACGCCCTGTATATGTTGTCACGCTTGTCCATACGGTGTCTCGTTCGTAGACCCACTACCATCTCTCTGAGCGTATTCAGCCGTGGCTATTAGTCTTTTCTCGAGAATTCCAAGGCAACTGGTGACGTTTCCAAACGTGATAAGTTTTGTAGCACTCTCGTACCCCAAGGTGATGTAAAAACAGGTTTATGCCGTAACAAACGCTTTCACATGCTAAGGTAGAAGAGGGTGGAAGAAGGTAAGTCCACAAACTCAAGTCGAACTTCTGGTCGGAGCCGGTGGACTCAAGTGACTCCAATGAGTTTAAATAGTTGCGGAGTCTACAAATTAAATAATTTTTGATGTATGATTATAATTTTATGCAGAAGCTAGCGTAACAATAATAGTACACGTCTTTAATAGTATATTGCCATTATGCTAATGTTAATCTTCCGGTATCAGTTTTGTTTGAATAGCTTCATTTATAATTATCTATTGTTTATTAAACCTTTGCTTTAGTTTCTCATTAGTTTTACTTTATTTTTTTTAACCGATTGAAATATTTATTGCATTTTTTTGAAAAATATTTTCACTTTGGTGTTTTTTCTGGCCCAAGGTATTTATTTGCAACTAACATATCATTTTTTGCAATTCTTTGACGTATTTTTTAATTGCAATGTAGTTTATATTATTAAAACGAGTCTCATAATCTTCTAATCAAATTGTTACATCTGAGCGCACTTACAGCTCATTTAGGAAGAATAAAAGAAATGGTTATAGTGTAAATTTTGATATATTAGCAATTAGCAATTCCTCATTACTTTATAGAGATGTGATCGCTTTGGAAGATGGGGAGAAGCGTTGCTATTTTTTTTAAATATTTCTAATTTTAAGGTTGTTAATACGTCAAGCGGTATTCTACATGTTGAGTATTTTTCCAATTAAACACAATGACTGTTGCAGTTGGTGCTTGTTACAGGTCAGAAATATATAATAAAAAATCTTTATAAACAAGCTTGAAACTACATTATAATTCTTAACACCTTGCGATCATACTGTAATTTTCTGTGGTGACTTAAATTTGTAGTTATTGTTATTACATCTAATTAGTCAACACTGCAGTCATTTATTACGGTAGCAAGTTTTAATTTTAAACAACTGGTTGACACGCCAACTAGAATAACAGAGTCAACAAGCGATTTAATTGAAGTATTTTTATTAACAACAAAGTCAGTATTGAAGTGTGGATGGTACTTCAGATCATGAAAGAACGTCATGCATTCTGAAAGTAGATCTGCAAAACAATTTAAACATTTTTGAGACACCGTGACTACAAAAAAAATCTTGAGCAATATACCGCAATGGTTTTGTGCTTCATCATATAATATTAAATGAATAATAAGAGATATGGATAGATAACTTATCTTAGATTTGCTAGATCAATAATAATTATTTGGATTATGTTTGATAAATAAAACTAGCAATAGAAATCTTAATATGCATGACAATACAATTACACATTTCTTATTATTGGAAAATGACAATGAGTCAATTTACTTTTCATTCATTCACATAACTGTAGGTAAATTAGTGAAGCAGTAAAGAAATTTATAAACAACTGGAAGACCTGTAATTAAAGAACTTGTATATAATACATAGGAAATATTATAAAGAATAATGTCAAAACCGAATTCACTTGGATAAGGGTGTAGCACAAATAAAGAACGCAGTTTTGGTAGTTTAGACTTTTGGATGTGCAGAGGAGAGCGATAATGTGTAGATTTGTGGACGTTGTTGGAAGTTGTAAATATTTATGAAAAAGATTTATGTTTTGATATTTAAAAGGATAATTTAATTATTGTAATAATATTAAATTTGAGTAATATAAGTCAAAATTCTAACAGCCACTAAAAATATTGTGAAACCAGGTTAGGTGCTAGGAGAGTTTTCGAATTAAAAATAACAAACAGTGATTATTTGTTGATCAATGGAATTACTCACATATTTGAAGTGTAAATTAAATCAGATAGTATTCAATCGAATAAGATCGAAAGATTGGAAAGAAATGCTTCTGAAAGAAATAAATTATGATAAATAAATTAAAAGGTCATGCCTAATTAATAAATACTTGAAATAAGTTGAGAAGTGATATTCGTAAGAGCTGTTCCGTTGAAAGGTTGAGTGAACCATCATCGCATACTTTATATTAAGGAAATCAACATAACCGACATATAGTTTGAAGGAAGAAGGCAATTACAAATCTAGAACAATATTATAAATGCATGCCCCAACGTGAGTAAAGAGTGTAATGTTTTAAAAATTATTAAATGAGCTAGTAATTAAATTTATTTAGCCAAAAATAATTGGTGCACTATCTTAGCTAAAGTCAATGTGACATTTAAATAAGTAAATAGTTGAGCATGCTCATGTGGAACTTTAAAATAATATTTCATATGCCCACATAGATATAGATCTATTTTTTAAACTTTTCCTTTGAATCTGTTCAAGAAAAAATTACATCAACAATTTCGGACTGGTATAAATCCGCAAACTATCTTTTGCCTTTGTTGTATGAGTCATTAACCTTAAGTAGGTATATTATTTTTGTTAACCACAGTTGAGTGACAGGAGAGCTGTCGAAAGATAATGCTAAATTTCGCCTTATTATATCTCCCATTATTTTCCTTATTTTTTACGTCTATACTTTTTCGGATACAGTCTATTTATTTTTCGTCATTGATTAGCTTTAGATATAATGTTACTTATTTTTATATGCATTATCATTGTTTTGTATAAGTATGAGGAGATAATAAAAGTCAACTTATTATTATTACTATTATTATTCTAAGGAAATAAATGCGTTGAAAGAGATGTTAATACTATTGCAATGTTAAGCATATAATTAGATATTTAAATAAATCAATAAATTGTAACTGTTTTTGGTTGTCAACATTACTTTCAATTGAGATTGCATCAATTTTATTCTTTTCCAAGTCAGACTGACTTAGTTCAAGATATGTTTAGCTATGTACTCTTTTAATATTTTTTTTTCGGAATAATAATAATCAAGCTAGCTCAGTTAATAACTGATTTCAATATGACACCCTTATTATCAGGTTGGGACGTGCTGTGTAATTAACCTGAATTCAAAATTATTTTATGTTCAAAATTAAAATCAAGTATGCAGTTTTCTGTTATCAAAATTACACTTCGAGAGTATCAAATATTCCACCGCACGAAACCCGATAAATACTTCTCGTTTATTGTAAGTTAATAGTATATTACGTTACAAGATCGGTAAATGCCTTAGAACAAGCCGAGCAAAAGTCAGAGAGACTAGGCCCAAAGGGCCGGGTTTTGCTATTTTTAAGGCGCGATTGCTGTTTCTATAGTAACCAAATACGAAACTATTTTCTATAACAGTTCTAGTACAGATATACAGCTCTTTCATTTTGTTGTTGTCATATCAACCAGCAAGAATACGGGAAGTTGACCTTTTCGCCTAGGGTAACGAACCCTAAAACAAGTAAAAATAGATCTTAGCTGAAAAATTATTTATCAGTTATTAAATGGTTTATCGTATGACACAATCCTTTCGTTACAACTTATATTACACAGGAATATCTCTGCTAACTGCACCTGACGAACTTTCATCCATCCACAGCAATGCTTCCAACACCTATTAATCCAGCGGCTCACCTCTAACCTGTTCACAACAAGCCATTCTTCCAATGATGACCACGACGTTAAACTTTACTGTCCTGTATATCTCTACAACACCAAACTATATTCTTCGAATGTTCCAACATCAATGGTATATATTGCAATGGTTTACTGCTCACAGCAATCCTGGTTACTAACTACTAACACGAAAATTAAATAATTCAAGATGAGCACAGAATTAATATTTGATTTATTGCAAGATAAAACCAGTATTTTACACAAATAAATGCACGTGATATGAGTAGCAGTAACTATAATTTCATTGAGAAAGGTTAGCATTAGATAACGCAGAATCAAAAGGGTCACGTTCAGCGATTTACTAATAATTGATATTCGGAATGGCAAACGCAGCTTAATTTGTGTAGCTGACAGATTTGAGTTTAGTAACGTCAACAATAATGTGAATTTAAAATAATAATAAGATGGTTTGTGAACTACAGAAATTGTATGAGCGTTATGAGTAAAAGATTATGGAGCCAACAAACGGCAAGACAACTGAACGGTAGCAGTACGAGGAAGTAAAGAGTGAAAAGAGCAATTAGGCTACCTATCAAAGGAAACTGACATCGTGCAGTGCTAAAATAAACTCATGTGAAACAGTGCGTTTAAAACTGAGGTGATTAGAAAGCAGAAATTTAAAGTGTAAAAGTTACAATTCCTTAGAAAAGATAGTTAAGTATTTAAGCAAAAACAGTATACCAAAACTATAATTCATAGGTTAAAATATGATATCAAAACTCATTTTCATAAAAACAAATGCAAATCGTAATTTCTAGGTACCAACGAAACAATCGATTGTTTAATATCGAAAACAAGTTTGTAACTTTTATGTTGGGTGCAAGAAGTGCTCCCAGATTTGGTGCAAAATTATTAATAAAAAAGTTATTTGTACCAGCCAAAAAGTGTTGCCCATATGCACCAGCGTGCAGGGCATCTTGAGTGTAATTTGCATCGTGGTAAAACATCCCAGTGAACAGGAATCAGCCCAACAAGATTTCACCAGGTGCGCCCTACAGCGAGGCCAAATTGGGGGTCCCTTTACGAGTAGCAGAGACATCGGCCTGAGTGCTGAAATTTGGAGGAAGAAACCATCACCAAGTCCGTAATTTCGGTGGCGTCCTTCGACTGTGCGAGCCAGCATCGGAGCACCGCTTCCAAAGACTGTCTACGAGGTGTAGTACCAAGCCCCAGTTCTCAGAACATTAGAACTACAAAATAAAGCAATTAGTATAGCTGTTGTTAAAACGGGCTAAGTGGAAAATTACTTATCTGTCTATTACGAAGTATGGTGGTGAGCATGCCATTCGTGCCTGGCTGAGCTGAGACAGAATACTTAAGTAGAACACGTGTCAGGTATATGTAAATAAACATTTAAAAAAATATAAAAGTGAGCAAATAAGATATTGACAAGAAGTACTTACCATTTATCATTATTTAAAAGAGATATAAATTGTAAAAATATTAGTTTTGCTTACCTTTCATATTTATAATTTGACTTTGACGATTGACAGAAGTGTGATTTGATATAATTACCATATTACCAAATAACCATGAAGTATAATTATTTTAATCATGAGATGATAGCAGTAAAGGCAAATAAATAATTATATTTTATAAAGTTTGAACCTAACCTGATTTAAGAGTGAATGTTCTTAATGTTGTTAATAATAACAAGGATTTATCTATTTTAAATCAAATAAAATAATAACACATACGAGAGACTATAGTAATATATAGCTCCGCTTTCCTCATCCTGGTCTCTATTCTTCTCGGTCTTCACAAGAATCTTCCTTTAACTGTCTTGCCCGAGATGCTTCGTCTACTCCATTTCTCCAAGTAATACGTAACCTACCTCTTTTACTCTTTTGATTGAGCAACCACTTCCATAATCTTTTTGACCACCCTGCTTCCTCTATGCATCTTACATAACCGTACCATACTAATTTTCTTTCTTTAATTACATCGAGGATCGTTCTTTCTATTCTCGTTCGTAGCTTGATTAATTCATTAGTCTTGTCTTATAGTCGTGACACTCTGCAATTTCTTCTTGCATAGTTCATTTCTATTGCTATTATCGTATTTTCACTTCTTTTATTTATTATCCCTACTTCGGATTCGTGTGTTGTTATGGGTTGCACAATAAGTTTATATATATTGTAATGGTCTTAGACCCTAAGACTCGACTCTGCGTGGTGTACAGTTTAAGAACAAGTCAATAAGCACAGAGTTGGGGTGTTTTATGTAACTGCAATACTAAGCTTAAATTTCAATTAGTAAATGCAGTGGAAAAGAGATGCCAGTATTAATAAATGTTTTTCATAGGGTTGAATTCAAAGTTCAAATTAATTAAATATTAGGTTTGGGCAGAAGAAATAGCAAACCAAAAGAATAAATAGTCACAAAAAGGTTTGCTATGTGCAGGACAATGAAGCGTAGATTTCAATATAGCTAAATAGGTAAAGTTGTCAGCAATCTAAAAAGGTATAAGAGACAGAATAAAATAATAATTTCCCAAAGAGCAAATTAAAATGCTGGCAGAAAGTCAGAAAATAGCAATTGGAAAATCAGGCAGTAAGACATAATAAAGCAAGGAAAAAGCAGACAGCAAGACATAAAAAAAGCAAGTGAAAAGCAGACAGATGGGCAGCGAAAAGCATTTATGGAGGAAGTGAACTCTTTTAAAAGATCAGTGCAATACGCGAGTGAATCAGAGCAGGGCAAATAATAAAACGTGTGTGACGCAAAGAGACATTTTAACAATTAAAAATGTGGACAATATTTTAGGCATAAGTAATTTGTAAATTTAATAATGTGTAAGTAAACTTATTTCAAAATGTATTTAATTTGAACATGGCTAATTTCCGTTTGTATTGGTAACCATAGTTATAGATTAGTTTTTTTATAACGGACAGAAAGAGAACAAATGAATTAATTTAGAAGCTTAACATGTAATTTTGTGCTCCTTTTCAACGAAAGTTTTTATACAATAAAATTAAATATTTCGAGCAAAAAAGTGTACCATTGTGTTTACCAAGTGTTAAGGTTCACGTGGAAACCTTAGTGGCGATTTCCGCAACAATAAAATTAATTTCCACCGAGAGCACCTCCGAGGGTTGCTGTCGCCATCCACATCAAGATTCCGATGATGAATTCCGGCCAAAAATAGGATCCAGAGCTAAATCTTTCTACTGCGACGCATCAACCAAGAGTTCAGGACACCGACCACCAGCAAAAACACCCGGGGAAACCGTTCCAGAGGAAGATATCAGCTGGGGCCCCTTTTCAGAACATTGAAGCGAACACCTCAAATCTTATGGTACTGTTTTAACTTAAAGATATTAGTGTGAGCATCCAGAAATTTGTGTGCATGCGAGATCAAACCTTGCTTATCAAGATACAAGCATATCCTAGCATCCAGCGAAAGTGCAATTCAAATTAGAAGCATTTTCCCAAGTGTGAGGTTAGGCGGAGATAAAAACAACTGCGAGAATCGGACGGCGTCCCTTCTGACGTCATATACAAATCAATGCCTGGAATAAATGATAATAATAACGCCAAGCGCTACGATTTAAATAAATACCTCGTCGAATGTTGACAAATTTTGATTTAAAGTCGGCAAGTCCTAGTTTTCATGTAACTCTTTCCATTTTCAGAAATGTAACGCCTGAGTATTTAAAGTTGTTACACATTTTAACCACCTTTTCTGCAGTTTGATATCCTGTCTTCCTCCTCCCACCACTAAGTATCGGTTTTCTTCTAGACTTATTTGCACACCCTACTTTTTGTATTTATTATCAAGGTTTTCCAGCAATCATTTTGACACTCTGCTAACATGACTTGGTTGTCGGCAAATAAAAAATTACTTAGATAGTATTCTTCTATGGTATCCCCATTTTTCCATACTTTCTAATCCACTACATTCGTGTTTCAGCCGCTTGTTTGTTATAATTCTTTTCCACAAAGCTTTGGTTGTTATTGTAATCTTTGTATTGCGTTAAAGTAAACTATCAGCACTTTTTCGTTAGCGATTCAAATCACTTTTCAATGGGACACCATCGTAGGCTTTCTTTATATCGATAAATGCAAGGTGTGTTTTTCTTGACCATGTAATCATTGTTATATTAGTTTCTGGAGAGTAAACATGTTGTCAATACAAGACCTGCAGCTGTAAATCCACTTTGTCGTTCGGAAAGCTGCACTACCTTTTCCATTCTTTTTGCCAATATTCATCCATATAATCTTCTTACGAAGCTAGTCACTGTGGTATCCCTAAAATTAGAGCACTCATTTGTATTACCTTTTTTAATATATTGAATGTATTTAACAGTTTCTGCATTCCTCGGAAACTTCCTTACCATCTATCAAGCATGCATTGAACATATTTTAACATTTCTATTAATTTTATGAGATCATATTTTATTAGCTCCACCGGAATACCTCCAGGACCTCCCGCTTTTCAGTTTTATAGTTCTTTTAGAACTTTCTGTATTTTTGTCACTGCTATTTTATTCGCTATATCTTTGTCGTAGTGTCTATCTACTTCGTATTTGATATTTTTAAAATCATCTGTGTTTTCTATCAGCAATTGCTTGTAGTAATCTTCCAATTTTTCAGTTCCATTAGTTGTCAGTTTTATTTGTTTACTGGAGTCCTCATTTTTAAGCGTCTTCCAGGCATCTGTTACTTTAATGCCTCTCATATATTTTTCTATTATGGCACATTTACACCGCCACGCCTCGATTTTCTTTTCCTTTACAATTTTTCACCTTTATATTGAATCAATCATATACTTTCCTATCTTCTTGGTTTTCTGTAGATAACCCTTCTTGTCCATATTTTTCTTCTGTTTGATCATGTTTTCAATTTCTTTTTTTTAGAAATACTTCTTACACTTTGGTCTTTGTACCCTCCTAACGCTTTTCTTGCAGGTATGTATCTTTTTCCAAGTAATAATACTTTCTTCGTAGTTCATAGTAATCATAGTATCGTTTGTATTTAGTTTTCTACTTACAGAAATCTAGTAGAATCATCTCTTGCTCTCTAAATTGTATTTTGCTTGCTTGTTTCTTTTTTTTTCACACTTAATACCCTCTGTACTGCTATAAATGATAGAACAGAACCAGATTTTTTAATTTCACAAGTATTGATCGAACTCAGATGTCTCGCCGCTGTAAATCAGTACATCCTGCACTTTTAAGTATGTGTTGTGTTTTATTATCACATAATAAATGATTGATTGTAGTTTTCTTTTAAGTTGATGCCAAGTATACTTATGTATATCCGTATGGGGAAAATATACATTTAGAGTTCTCAAATCAAACTGGAGGCATAATTCTATTAATCTCTCGCCGTTTTCGTTGGTTTTTTCCTCATATCTTTTTATGATGGCACCCCCATTTTTTCTCCCGGTCCACGCATTACAGTCGCCCAATATGACTATCTTTTTTTTCCTGCTTATCTTAGTCAAGGTGGATACATACATCGTTATTTTCTAATTTTTTTTATTTATATCTGCATCTGCATCTGCACTGTTATTATTGATAAATCTCTTCCAAATATTCTAGCAAGATCCATCTGAATTATTCTGTCCGTAATGGTTTCCACTTTACTTATGTTTCCTAAAGTTTCTATGGATTGCAATTGTGACTCTATGCCCTCCTCTTTTCTCTTTTGGCACACCAGTAATACCCTATTAGCTCACTGCTACTACCTTTCCTTTTACTATCGGTTAATGCACAGATGTCTACATTTAATTTTTCTAATTGTACGAAGACTTCTAAATATTTGGTGTTCATCCCTTGGACGTTCCAGGTGTGCATATTCAATAACTTTTTCCGTAGTTTGATCAGTTTTAATTTTGATCCATCCGGCTTATTCTTTCGTGGATTTCTAACATTCAAGTTTTTCCCGGAATTAGGGTGTTGGTCCAAACCAACCTCCATTTGGTTCACGTTTCCTTATTATGAATACTGTCTCCCGGATCACCTTCCATCCGTCACCCGAGAGGACGCGCCCCGTAGCAGTGGAGGATTAACACAATTAATAATCCACTCCTGAAGCTCTTTTACTATTTTAAAATACAATTTAATACTTGTTAATTTGATATATACCAAACTTTTGTGTGTTCAATTTTCAGAGAATCATGAAATTCTCAGTTGTGATCTTTAACAATTACTTATTTCCTAGCATCCCACTGAGTTACTAAATTTACTTGATTATACATTTACTTTAAATAATCCACAATATAACCAATTTCAACAAGTATATATTTTTTTCTAATAATTAGATACTATTTCTCATATTAAGGTTATCTTTTATATATGGTTTTGTATATGCCTTTATAAGACTGTACAAAAAATAAAGATTATTCAATGAAAGTAATAACTACAGTCTAAATCCCATACCAAGTATGTCTTATATTGTAAGTTTTACTTATTAACTCCAAATAACATTACATAACTGAACATATTTTATTAATTATTATTTCATTTTAAATAATGTATCACTCGTTATTTTTATTTTTCCATTATTATTTTAACATCATAAGTAATAGAATCATAACACTATAGTTATGTCTCTACATTTTGATTTAATTTGGTTTTTGAAGATTTTCTCTATAATATTTTTGTAAAATATGCAAAGCCGACTTACAAAACGTATTTTGTCTATTCCTGTAAATTTACAGATAGAGAAACTATAAAATTTATTAGAAAAATGATCTGGAAAAAATCCTCAAAAACCTACAAATTGAGTACGGTAACAAAAGGTCGTTCCAGCTAAAAGAACTCAGTCGAGAGGGCGAATTCTTGACGACCTTTGAATTAGGGCTGGGCTCCGGTAACGAGGTAAAAGATGTTCAATAAATGGTGCGCCACCCTTTTCAAACGGAATCTGAAAAGTCAACAACACAAGTGAAACCACTCTGAAAGAGAAAGTAAGTGTTTCACCATGCTACTTCTAGCTTAGCAGAGTTTGGTCACCGTACAACACTGACTTACCTAACAAAATAACTCATTGGTGCAGCTGCTAAACTCCTCCAATAGAAAAGTACACACAAAACTGCCACAACGTTAAGTTAAGCAGTAACAAGAAAATGTGACTGCAACTCATTAAATTTGGAAAATTGGCAACTAACAGTTTTAACAAGAAATGCTGCGATGGCGGCAACATTATGCAAAATTGTTCAACACCTTTGGCGAGACCATACGTTCACTGAACGCTATGAACAATAAATCTAATACATAAAAATGGTACCTTAAGGAGGTTAGTTGGCTGCGTTCGACGTGTGGCAGAGCTGTAACTGGTAGTTTTCCAAATAAACTGACCCAAAATGCCTGAGGAAACTGCACAAAAGCTGCAGGTTGAAGCGGTCTGGGTCTAACATCTCCAATGAGGGTAAATCGAAGTCCTTGGAGAAGAGGCAGATCTCGAAACGGTACGGAAACTTTGATGTGCACAACGTGAGCCTTTTTACTGGAATTTCCACTTCACGATAAACAGAATTTCCAAGCTTACAGCAAAATGCGGTTCTCAACGACACTCAGCCACAATCCCAGGAAGATAGTCTCAACACGTGCAATCCCAAACACACAAGGCGGAGGAAAGTCACTGTTATTCGAAACATTCACTTTACGATCTCTGATCGACGGAAAAACACACCGATAAATACTTAAAATGGAAGCGGAATTACAAGGGCGCCTTCGAAGGGCACCCCGGCCGCGCAGAACGATGCGGAGCTCAAAATTCGCACACGTGTTTTGTAACTCTAAGCCGGGGCGGTAATGAATTCAGAAAACGGCGGTTGCAACGTCCTAAACTGCATCTCTCTTTTACAACGACAGGATACGTCCTCCGTCGCCTAATTTCAAAGTATTGTAGACCAAATGCAGCATATAACCATATATTTCGGGGAAGCACCGAGCGTTTCATTGCCGCTTCTTGTCGCCGCAGAAGCAATAAAGAAGGCGATAAGCGGGCTATGTCATTGCAACCGGTGCAGGAAACATATCCAGCTGTAGAACACAGGAAAATACAATTGAATCGATGCCCCTAAACATCCTGAGAACAGAAAATTGAATTGAAGATGCTAAAATAACCTGCAAAGCGTTAATGTTTCAGCAAGCAGAAGAAAGTATCGGGCAGAGTAAAGGTTTGATTACACCACTAAACTACGGATTTTGATTAAGTTATGCGGAAAACACAGGAACGTACTAATTTCGAAAAATTCTTCTTACACGTTTTTCTTTTTGTTCCCCATTTGAGTAAATGCATTTCTTCATTTTCTTTTGCTTTATTAAAATTGTAATTTTATATCGTCTGGTTTAAGACTGACTGAAGAATATTGATTGGCAAACCTAGGCTCGATTTTTATGCAAAAGCACTTCTGACAAAGAAAACGTTTTTCAAGTTCTTATACTTCCAAATTTTCTAATACTGGTTTTGTTCACGACCATTTTCCGCACTTCGGATTTTTGTAAAAAAAATCTCGCATTGCCTTTGTGTTTTTCTAACGCTGCAATCCAATCACTTTTTCTACACATCTTAATATTCTATTAGCAGGCAAGAAATAGTGGCCTCTGGCGGAGAAACTGATTTGTATGGTCGATTTAAAAAAAAATATTCAAAAGCTTACTGAATCTCTCTTTCACAGCCTTAGTAGTTTTTCTTTTCTTGTTCTACGTCTACTCCTTTGGTCGTCGTCACCAAACACATAGCACCCACAGTATTTCATATTTTCACTTTATTAGCAACAAACGATATGGAAAGCCTTGTGCTGCTATTGCCGATTCAGCTCATTTAACAATTTGGGATTGAAAAGTGGCTCTATGGTAGAGCCTCTTGTTCTAGACCAGAAAATGGTGGTTCCATTTCCAGGGACTTCAACGGCCACAAAAATCTAGTGCTGAACCCACTGCGATTCCCCCAGCTTTGACGACCATAGGGGGTCTTAATGTCTAATTCGCTAACTGAACATGAAAGTGTCTACACAACTGCACCCGATTCCACGGGTTGTCGTTGGGAAGTAAACTTGATAGCAGAACAAAATCCATTAGGAAGTGTCTAAAAATACCATACGAGACGAAATATCTTGCATATATATGACCAGATGTCAAATCGGGCAATAAGCAGGAATAGACTATCAACTGCCGTTAGTCCCATGATACTAGAGTCACAGCATTTATCAGAACGTCATACTTTTAACCCTCAAACTTAAAAAGAAGCACAGGTGAGTATACCCACTACCAGAGCTAGATAATCGAAATACCACTTTCAAAGGCTAATATCAACCAGAAGCTGCCAAATGTATGTCCGCACCAAATCCAACTTCCATAAAGGCAGGCAAAATCTTTGCTATCCTCTTTAAATTCGCCTGAAACTTGGGTTGCTCAGGCTAACACGTAATGTTAACTGTAATTAATGAAGTACCGATCTGTGCTTATATCGGAATGAACGTAACAATCATTACAACACTAGTACGCAAAGGAGTAACATAGCAAACACAAAAACATGATACCAGCCAGAGCTGGACAAATTACTTTAAAAAAGTAATTAATTACCAATTACCAATTACTGCCCAATAAAGTCATTGAATTACTAGATTTTCAATTACTTCAAATAAAATAGTAATCAATTACTTGGTAATTGTAATTGCACAACCGAAATTACTTTTTTAATCACTCTGCTAGAAATTGTTGTCGTATATTTGTATTTAGTAGTATTTACACAGTCCTGCGCTGGTACATCGTTTTTAAGATGCAAATTGAAAGAATTGTGAATCAATATATAGTTCAACGAAGCTATTTGCTATCAATTAAATTATATTTTACCCTAGTTTACTCTGTAATCTGTACTTACCGTAGACATATTTTTCGCTTCTTATAGAATAAATATCAGCAGGCTACAGTGCTACATCGTGCACAGCCTACACTACTTAAGACACAACACATGCACATCGCATCTACAAACATATGCGCCTGCACCAAATATTTCTTTGCTCCTGCACAAAACTAGCTGTTATCCGACTAGTCATATGAAATCATATTACACCTATATTGTAATAATACCTCGCTTTACAAATAATAATAGGGTTTATAAAATATATAATTTCTAATTATCAGCAAGGGATACTACACTTTATAAATTGTTAAGATTCAATTGAGAATTGCTTGTCAAACTCAGAGCAAATTAAAAAAATGTAATTTTTATTACCAAAATTAAATGGTTTATTGCTCTTTATTATTTATTTGCAATAAATTAGAGCTTAGCTCCGGTGAATATGAAACAATCCTTAATTCAAGGGGTTGGTTCATAAAATTAAGTAGAAAACTTTGTATGACAAATAATTTGTTGTATGACAGTACTTTCTGATACTAGGGCAAATGCACTGTTTCCAACTGACGTTTAGATAAATTTAGTGCCGTAAACAAGATGATCCGTCAATGCAAAAATAGCGTAACATTGAATTTTAAACACCAAAATGGCAAGAATGCGTCAGATAAATACGATTAATTATGTGACGTAGCAACGGATAACCTCGTTTTGTATCTACTGTGACGTAAATCCACGCTCGATTCGCTTTTGTCCTATTTCCGGCCAAAAACTGCAAATGCCGCGTCAACTCGCACTTTCTAGGAACGCTATCTAAATTATTCGAAGCTCGATAGACCTGGGACTCTGGAAATACGTTGAACTTCTCGGCAAAGGTCTATTCTTGAAGATCTTCAACTCCTATGAAGCTGCTGAGTATGGTTTTTATAGAATCATATCTTTTTTCAGAGGTGCTGTCTCGCTGAATGGAAGGACGCTACGGCAATTACTCGCTTGGAAATGGGTCCTAATTCTTCTACCGAGAGATTGCGAAAGCTTTCCTCTCCACTTAGCACCAAAAGATCAACCTTTCGATGTCTGGACTTGCCTCAAAATTGTCCCCGACGTTGGCTCGCACTCGAAGCCGCACTAAGTGGAAACTTGCTGGTCTAATTGCACTATCTTGGGAGTTCGTACAACCACATATGCGCGGCAACTTGGTGAATAACTTTACACATAAACTGGCTTCACAAAAAACTTTTTATTCACAATTTTACAATCAACATGAAAAATTCTTGCTTGTTTGATTTCTTATGATAATTGACCGTCTCATAACATAGCAACTAGATTTTCATATGATTAAAAAGAATCCGGTTTGATAACATGTTTCAACTTATGGACTACAGTATTGATGTCATGTCTTTGAATTTTCGCTAAATTGACATTTTTCTTGGAATAAATATCAGTACAATTTGCTCTCCTTTTAAATCACTTTTATAATGCACTGATACACTTGAGTTCCTTCAGCGTCTCACTAATTGTTTATCGATCGGTTGCCTTACATTTCTCCATTGCTCTATTGCAATTCTTATTTTGCTCGCACTGTTTCGTTTACCTTTCAACTACTTTGCCGTTTGCTGGGTTATAAAGTTTTAATACATAACGCTCATACAATTTCTGTATTTAACTAATCATTCTGTATCATTTTATTCACATTATCTTTAACGTTACTAAACTCAAATCTGTCAGTTACAAATTAAATTGCATTAGCCCTTCCGAACATTTACCATATCTGAAACTCTAAACGTAACCCTTCTGAAACCTGTCTTACCTCATGCTAACTTTTATCCCTCAAATTATTAGTTACTGCTGCTCACATCAAGTGCATTTATTGATGTAAAGTATTGATTATCTTCCAATAAATAAAATATTTAATTCTGTGCTCATTTTGACCTTATTTATTTAGTTAATTCGGCAGAATTGCTGTGGGCAATAAACCATTACAATATTGCTCCAGGAATGTCATATTGCGATTTGCTTAAGATGTAACTTAAAAAGCTCTATTTTGTTTTCTGCGTTCTGTAAACTTAATACCCAATCGAAGTCAGTAATTTCGTAATTAAATTACCAAAGTAATTCAATTACCTTCAGTCATTTCAATTACCACAATTTATTCAAATGCTTGTAAAGTAATTATCAAGTACTTTATAACAAAAATTGCAATTACCGTCTTTTGAAAGTAACTCAATTCCACAGCAAATCAACAAAAAGAAATTTAATTACAATGTAATTAATTACTACCCAACTTTGATAAGAGCTAACGCTCTCGTTGTAATGCACCGATAAGCCGAATGCGCACGAACGGTTAACCCATTATCGCTTCCCTTATTTTTACGTCTACGATTCTACGACTCTAAGCTATTTCTTCTGATAGAAATTAGCCAGTAATTCGCGATCCGGTTTTCCATTCTAGATTCGAAAAACGTCTCCTAGCAGTTCAACGGAATTTTTCATGAAAACTCACCTCCAGGAGCTCGGCTTTTTAAAGACCCTCTAGCAAAGCTTCAGCGTTACCTTCCTACAATTGGCAACCCCCAGTTACCAAAGCATCGTGCTATAAACCCTCCTCTCAGCAGCCAGCGATAGATAATAAAAATATCATTTTATAGTTCGCAGCCCTCCGTGGCCGCCTGTAAAGCCGCGAGGCTCTTGAGCCCGCGATCCCACCCCCGTTTGGCTGTCTAATAGCTGTTGGCGCCAGAAAGCTTGGCGTCGTCCGAAGCCGCTTTCCGAATTCGCGCCGCTGCTTCTCCAACATTTGGTTGGCGGCGCCGTTCCGAGGAACTCGTGCTCGCGATTTCGAGTCCTGAAAATTCCGTTTAGGGTGTGCTTGTGCAGGATGCGGAACGCCGCGTGCCTTTTCGCGCTGCTCTCCGTCTTGGCCGCTATCAGATTGGGTAAGTGGGCAGTTGGCACAAATTAATATTTAGATCATAGGCGATAACATCCAAAGTGGCGCGATGTGATTGCGATAATCGAATATTTGTTTATTACGTGAGCGCCGTTCAATTAAATGGGAAAACTCGAGCGGGCTAGATAAGCTGCAGTGCGTTGTATAATTGCACTTAGATATGCGTCGATTTTGAATATCTAAAGGCTGATTGTACAATGTACATAGTTAACTGTGTTAATAAGCAAGCTAAATGTGGCTTTTCTGAAAATTAAAAATATTTCATTAGTTTGTACTGTTAGCAAACACAGAAATTAATGTAATTCAGCACCCACAATTTTATCAGCACTGTTGTCAACGAAACCATATAAAAAATTAATGGCGCTTCTCTCAAGTGAGCAAAGCGTGGCGGGAAAAGCTTTGAGAATTTGGACTTAACCAGATCACTAGTTAATAAAATTTTAACCAAAAAATCCTTTCAGTGTAATTGTAATATATTTATATTACGATTTATTTATATAATGTATTATATTAAAGTATGATCAAAAATTTATCTCATCTAGTATGGCTATGAACGAACAAATTGCTGCTTTTAAAACTGGGTCCAATATAGTTTACTTTTAAGTTAGATTTAAGATGAAGCGTGTATTCGATTGGCGCAAGCTTACTTGTAGGGCAATTACATTACTTTTACGTGCAAATTCGTTTATTTCAATATAATATTGTAGTAAGATGGATAAAAAAATATTTAATAATAATATTTGACAGTTTGAATTAAATATAAGTATGTAATCCAATTTTAAAGGCGTTGGTTTGCACTTTCATAGCCATACTAGATGAAACTAATTTTTGATCATACTATATATATACACGTTGTTGGACTCAAATAGAAATATGTTTAATATAAAACAACTTGAATCAAATTTTCTGGGCTAACAATATGACTGAATACGTGTTTAACACATTTATTCCATACTGTATTAATTAATTTGTGATTTTATTATTAATATAATTTATGTCGTCAATCGATCTGAATATGGTCCAGCTAGCTCTTAGAAACTTTGAAACTCATATCTCTCAGGTTATATGTATTAATGCAACACTTATACCAATTAATGAGTGCCACCAAATAGTGTACAACTTGAATGATAAGGTATATTAATGCTACAACAATTACCTGGCAAAAATCTTTCAACTCAAAAGCAGTCACTTCTTGATGACTGTTCGCCAATGTAGGAGTGCATCTTGACTTGACAGTTACCTTACAATTATCCATTATAGAAATAATTACATCCAATTAAAAAGACAAAATAAAGATTTATATATTAAAGTTCAAATTAGAAAATCAAAATTATAAGTACGTATTTACATAAAAAATGGGCCGTAGGGGATTTGAACCTAAATTTCTAATATTTATGGGTACTCAAAAGTAACTTAAATTTTTACAACCTTAAAAGAACTATCCTTTTAACAATTTTAAAAATTTACAGTATTCAACTTTTTATCAATTAATAGGCTTTATGTTTAATATAATTAGTAGCACCTTTATAATATTTAATTAACGATGACTGTCAAGTCAAAATACTATATGCTTTCGTCAATTCAATTCATTGAATAAGAAATGTCAGTAACCTGGCTTGCCGTTGACAGTAATAAATCACACTAAGAGTGCCTTCAGCCGTCGGTTGTAAATCCTCAGTATGCCTTTATAATTCAAAAATGCTCGTTAACCACCTTATAGAGCTACCACCAAGAAATCCAACTTGATACCACTTCTTGATACAAAGTAACTTTAACTTATTCAAACATTAGTTTTCAAATAGTGTTTGAATAAAATACACTTTGGGTTTTATCACGAACTAAAATAAAGCATGGATCTTTCATACAATGCCTTATGTCAAATATAATGGAAGCTTTACTGACGATTTTCATCGTTAAGCTCAAACAAAAAAAAACACTTGGCTGTGGCGAATTTTCTTTTATCAATTACAACTCCCTAAAACTCTGTAAATTGCATGCAACTGCATGTGGAACATTACACAATGTGCACTTTTTCGATGATATGTGATAAACATTGCTTTGCTTGATATCGTATAGCAAAAAATTAAATTTAATGTTCCTTTCTGTTTTCAAGCTATAATCGAAAAAGCTTGACATTTCTAGTCAGGAATCAGGGACCATAAATACGATCGTAAGGTGTGCACTCGAAGATATAGTTAAAAAAATGCACACTATCAGGAATGACCTTACGGATCTAAATGTGAAGAGTTCCATTCCTTTTGCGATTGCAAAAAAATCGAATTATCGTTTATAGCTGCAAATTGATAAATTTTATGCATACATTGCATTTACAAGCTTATTTTTTAATATTTCTCAGTGATTATTAAACAAATGGAAAGCTTGTCTTTTCTGGAATCAGACGATGTCAAATTAATCTCGAAATTATTTTTAACAAATGCTACAGAAATTGTTTAAACAAAGCGTACCGGAATGCGCGGTATAAATTTCAGCAACGAGGTATTTTGAAAACTTGCACAATAAAGGCATACTTTCAGCGCATGAAATGTGTAAAAAAGTTAGGAGAAATTTTTATTGGAAGAACCATCTCGATTGCTTTATTGTTGTAAAAGTACCATGTATTTTCCATGTGAATATACAGTTGTTGCAAAACATTGTATGTATTATACTTTCTTCTAATTATATTACTTTGATTGGTTATACCTGAGTGATTTTTTTCTGCGTTTTTACAGTCGCAAAACGAATGACGCCCTCCACATTTAGATCGGCAAGGTCATTCCAGATAGTATATTTTTTGTAAACTATATCTTCGAGTGCACACCCCATCATTCTGAAAGAGTTTTTTGAGAGACCAGACCCCGACTATTCAATGCGACGTCATAACTCATCTGCTTATCAAAATATTAGAAGCAAATTGGGACATATTTTTCTTAATTAAATATTATTTTTCCTAAAATCGTCAAGACAGCAGGTCATGTCAAGACTCAGTTTGATCTTGAAGATGTCACTTTGCAAGACTAGTCACTTTTGAGATTTTTGCAAGACTAGTCATTTTTACTTTACTTTATCTAGGTGACCGCCCACCTTCACCGTGCGTCTTGATGCGATATAATTTTATTTTAACATTTTTAAAGAGGGATTTCTGAAAAATGTAATACATTACACAGCATGAAAGTGTCTATGCTTAACTAGGTGGCTTTGAAGAAGTACTCGGACGCTTCGCGTCCTCGTATTCTCCAACAAGCCTCCTCATCTGCAAAGTATCACTTTCATGCCTTGTAATGTAATATACTATTAAGCCTTTGAGTTATGTGATATAAAAGTATTGTTTAATGGCAAGTCGTACTTGGCTTTAATGCCCACAAAAAACATATTCTAAGCTATCTTTGGGGTATCTCATAAATACCAGTAAGACCCAGATATCAATGCAGCCTGATTAAAGCTGAGTGAAAAATTCTAATATTCTTTACAATTCGATGCGCAGTTTTTGCGAACAAGCGGTTTTACCTTACCGCCTTCGCTACCAGAAATCGGGAAAGCACTATAACAAATTAAGAAAATCGGTAAAGGGGTTTACACTAAACTTCTCTCTCGCGAATTAGATCAATTTGCAAATTAGAAAAAATTGTAGCGATAGTAATCGCAGTCGTACTGCGCAATTTAGCCTTATTGAAATGACCGCGGCGCGCTCCTCTATTTAACGAAACGGTCTTATTGTTGAACGTTTCGACTCTTTTCTGACATTATCCTGTATGTGTTGAGTCCTATTTTCGATAAGTATAATTTATTACTTCTATATATTTCAAAGTTAACGCAAAAATAAACAAAACTTAATTTTTTTAAGGTGCTTACCCTGTATATGTTTCTCAGTGTCATGCCAGATAAACATATAATCTGCATGCAAAATATCGTCATCCTCCAGCAAATAGTTTTTGAGTTATACCACCAACCGACAGACAGACAGACCGATAGACAGACAGACCGATAGACAGACAGACAGACAGACAGACAGACAGACGGAATTTGAGAAAACCTGTTTTCGTCATCTAGAGACCCTGAAACGTAAAGATCTAAAGAAATCTTGGAAGGTGATTTTTTTGCGATTACAACACATACTTCCTTCGTCTTTTAGACAAGAGAAGTAAAACAGGAAGTAATTTGTCAATCAATACGTATTTCAAGCATTAAAGTAACAATTTATTAAAGCACGTTATAAGTGCATTTTTTTTAATTTGTTGGAAACAATAGCTCTATACTTATAGCGAATATGGCAACAATACCAGTCCAAGCTTATGTGATTTTCAAAATTGTAGTTCTGTTAATCATTGCTTAATTAAGCAGTAGTTGTTATCTATGTGAGTTGTTTTATCGGCCATAAAGCCCTTGCTCTATTATTTATTGACTAATATAAAAGTCGATCCTTTAACAGTCTTGTTAAACTTTAAAAAATCTTCTAATCTGCGTGAGTAAACTGAATAGCATACAACTTTTCATTACCATTTTTCACTCAATTAATTAGGTTGCATGGCTACCTCGCGTTCTACTGTCATTTCTGGAACACCCTGTATGTAACGTACGTACAAAATATGGAATAACGGTAAATCCGATGTATTGCAATGTTCCTATTAGTGATCTTTCATCAAAATATTCGCTAAAAGCTATTATGCCTGCAGCTACATCAGCTGCTGTGCCGTGCTGAAGTTGTGTGCCTTCTAAAAATATTGGCCAAACTAATCTACGACGACTTCTATTTTCTGTGTACTGCTATGTGTATTGTATATAAGTATAGCTATAGTGCTTTATTTCTATATATTAATAATTTACCCCATGCACCAATTATGTTGGGTTAAATATATTTTACTACTACCTTATTTAATAATTTTTAAAATATTAAAGTCTTTGTACAAGTTGGGACATGCATTTATAACTGTTTTAGACCTGAAATTACTTTTTTCATTCATACTCTATATCGGTTATGTAGATTACCTTATTATAAAGTGTATGTTGACAGTTGACCCTACATTTGAATTTAACAGCTCTTATAATAATTCCTACTCAGCTTATTTCAGATAATTATTAATTAGGTATAGTTTACTTTATTTTTCATAAATATTTTATTTCAAATGCTTTACTTTCCAATCTTGTATATACAACACCAGTCCAAACTATTTAAAACGCCCTCTATTACCAGCTCACCCATAGTTGTCTGCTACTTGATGAACCCCAACCAGTTCACAGCAACTTTCTCCATGTACTTTGCATTCTATTAAAAGTTGAAATGGAGAAATAGCAGCTAAGTTTGTTTTTTAGATATTAGTTACTAAAAATCGATTTGAAAAATAAAATTTTCCAACAAGAAATTCGTATTGTCGATTCAACATATTAAAAATTTTATTAAAAAGCAAAGATACGTTTCGCTGGCAATCCAGCTTCATCAGACAATTACATATTATAAAATTAAAAGCCTTTTACATGATAGGTCTGATAGAATTGCAAATTCATATTTGAGTAGGATTCTTTCAAATACCTTTAATTATTTTATTTTGTTTTAATTTTCAAAACGTCAGACTTTTATATCATTAATAAGCAAAATTAGTATGAGTTTTAATTTTGGAATTTTAATCCAGAATTATATTTTTGTTTTTTAATAAAGGTATATTTTTTCTTCTCCATAAAGTTCGAGAAGTCGAGTAGTTAATTGTTTAAACAACATTACAAATTTTTGCAAATCTCCATCTGGTAAAGTGTGTCAGTTATGTTTCAGATTTAATATTTCTCTTTGTAGTAACCATTAAAATTTTTTATTTCCATTCCGTCAAAGTTTTATATCTCAATAAGCAAAAAATTAATTGCGGGTTTGCTTTCCGACAAGAGGTCAGGGCAGGCTAAAAGATTAAGGACCTGATTTGTATCATGAATCGAAAACAGTAAACAGTGCCTTATTTCCATATCTTCAAACTTTTATATCTCAATAAGCAAGATTAGTGTATGTTTTAATTTTATATGTTAACTCAATTATATTTTTGTTTCTTTAAATAAATGTATATTTTTCCCCAAACATTAATAGTTAAAACATTGTTCTATTTTTGTAAATCTGAATCTGGTAAAGCGTATCAGTTCTGTTCTAAAATTTTATGTTTTTCCCCGCAGTAGCCCACCAATAAGTTTATCTGTTAGTAATATTTATAAGGCACTGTTTACTGTTTTTGTTTCATGATACAAATCAGGTCCTTAATTATTTGCCTGCCCTGACCTCTTGTATATAAATATAAAAGTTTGAAGATATGGAAATAAAAACAAATTTTAATGATTACTACAAAGAGGAATATTAAATCTGAAACATAATTGACACACTTTACCAGACTGGGATTTGCAAATGTTGATTAAACAATTAACTACTCGACTTCTCGAACTTTATGGAGGGGAAAAATATACCTTTATTAAAAAAAATATATAATTCTGTATTAAAAATCCAAAATTAAAACTCATTCTAATTTTGCTTATTAATGATATAAAAGTCTGAAGTTTTGAAAATTAAATCGAAATAAAATGATTAAAAGTAGTTGAAAGAATCCTACTCAAATATGAATTTGCAATTCTATCAGACCTATCATGTAAAAGGCTTTTGATTTTATAATATGTAATTGTCTGATGAAGCTGGATTGCCAGCGAAACGTAACTTTGCTTTTTAATAAAATTTTTAATATGTTGAATCGACAATACGAATTTCTTTTTGGAAAATTTTATATTTCAAATAACTTTTAGTAACTAATATCTAAAAAACAAACTTAGCTGATATTTCTTCATTTCAACTTTTAATTACTAAAACAGCTGTATTCAAATTTTTATTTTGCATTCTATATTACTGACACTCCATTATTTGCTATATGTCAATTAACAACACATCTTTCCATTATAAATATCACTTTAATTTGTTTAGATATTTTAAATATGAGTGTTACTCCTTTTATCGAATATTATGTATTTTTTGTTATTTTCAATTTCAAAACTCTTCTAGCAACTAGCCATTTACGTAAAAGTTCCTAGTTACTGTTAAAATTGTGACGTATATCAATTAAATATACTTTTTATATATTAAAACACAAAGTCTCTTCATAAATACTTTAAAACTTTCCACAAATCCTCACGTTATCGCCTTTCCCTGCACATCCAAAAGTCCATATGCCAAAGCTGCACCCTTTCTCATTTCTGCTGCAACCTTATCCAACTAAATTCCATTTTAACATTTTTCTTTATTGCTCTTCTTATGCCTTATACAAATTGTTTAATTACAGGTCATCCAGCTGTTTGTGCATGCCTTTATTGCTTTAATCTACCTACCGTTATGAAAAACAACAAAAAGTAATCTTTGTAATTTTAGTTCCATCCTAATTAATATTTCCATTGCCAGTTTTATTTATCAATCATAATTCAAATAATATCATGTTAATGAAATTGTATTATTATTGAGCTAGCAAATTTAAATAAGGTATATATCTCTATCTTTTAAGCTAATTATTTATTTAATATTATATACCGAAGCACAGAATCACTACAGTGTGAAGTGGTGCTTCAATTGTAGTGTGAGAATTGTCGCTCCTCCAAATATACATGTTCTGGGAATTAATATACTTATTAAGGTAAAACCAGGCTTTATCCTTAAAATGCTTCAATTTAACTGCTCATCATTGAGATTACTTAAAAATAAACAACACGCCAGATCTTTTTTTAAATACTCCTGTCCTAAAAGTCCCTGAATGGATATAAACCAGGTACTACTTTCATTGGGATGTCTCTCTCAGGATTCCACGAAACAAAAAGGAATCGAATAGACTCATTCTCTGTCAATTTGAGAGCCGTTTCGAAAATAGCATTAGGCTAAAATGCGGAATCGGAGGCCAATTCCCCTCTGTTTACTTCTTTTCCTTATAATTTTAGTTATAGTTGCTAGAGAAACACAATTAATATTAGTGAATATTAACAATAGCGGGGACTTTAACCTCAGATTCTGCATTTTTCCAAAAATTCAATAGTGAATGGCCTTCCAAATGCATTAGGAATTGTCACTAACTAAACATTTCCTGAATCCAGTAAAGACGTAACTTTTCATTCCAAAGCTCGCTGAAGATCGGTTTCTTTAATCTCTTGGTATAATACCAACGATGTTCAAAAAATAAAGATGTTAATAGCTAAAATTTAATAGCAGGAAATGCTTTCGTTTTAAAAACAGGAAGAGTGTGATGTATTGTTGCTAAAAAAAGATTTAGCTTGCAGCTTGGTTTACGTGTCAACCCGCTAAAAATGCTAAAATATGTTGAAATACATTTCTATGGAAACCAAGATTTAAATAAATTAACAAGTAAAATTCCTGGATAAATATAGCTCTAGAATAACTGTATGCACAACATGTATGTACATAAACCGCCTTTCTTGAAGTGATATTAAGGAACAATAAAATTAGTAATTTAATTAATCTCGTATAAAATTTACTGTGCTTCTCGTCACCTAGCAAACTTGGTAATAAATACTCTTGAGAATTGACATTACTATTCTATTCTATTCATAAAATATTGCTCACCCATGAGCATCAGTCAACAAATTTTAACTGAAATATCCTTTTTGTGCTACCGCTTACTTACATATCTTCTACTTAAATAAAAATTGTCGGAACGGTGGGCGACTACTGTTACGATCGCGTCGCCATTGAGTTGTTAAGGCGACGCGTCAAACAAAAATGATTAGAACTTGGATAATGTTTTTTCTCAAAGGCAGTTGCTTTATTTAGTGTTTCCGATATATTCAACTAACACTGCACTGTTCAAACCTTTCACAGGACGCCTTCGTTCAGGTGAAAAGTTCGGCAGAAAACAATAGAACAAGCCATTAGTAATCAAACAACAAACACAAGCTGTATTGAAACAAATCAATGGTAAAAGTCAAAATACGGAACACGCACACACACACACACTTAAGCCTTGGATGCTCTCACATAATGCGTGCTGACCATTCTGCAGGCGCGGGACTTTAAAAAGACACTGCTGAAAAGTCAGGGAGAGGTTCGCGTGGCGTCCATCTCTCGGTATAAGGTGAAAATTCAACTATGCGAAGTACATCCGAGTCGTGTAATAGCCTCCGATGTAAGTGCTAAAAAATTTTAAATATTCATTATTATACCAACTGCAAACTACCACTACTACAAAAACCACCAGTTGCGACACTATAATAAGTAAATAAAAAAATATGAAAATGTACTATACAGGGTTTAAAGTTGTGCAAATATTTTAACTGGAAAAGAGGATGGTAAAATAACATGATTAGTCCAAGAATATCTTATGCAAAAACTTTTAGTTTTCGAAAAAAGCAGGTTAAAATTTTTCTAAAAAACTACAGATAAGTTTAAATAAATGCAATAATTAAAATCAAAAAAGCCGCTTTTTATTAGAATTTGTATTAATGTCATGTTAACGTCATATTTTTGAAAAGTATCACGAAATTAATTTCAACAATGCTGAGGTTAAAACCATATCAACCTCTCAGCTTTGGTAAAATTCATTTTGTGCTATTTTTCAAAATTATGGTGTTAACATGACATTAATACAAATGTTTAAGAAACAGGCTCCTTTGGTATTTAATTATTACATTTATTTAACCTTATCTGTGGCTCCCAAACTTTTTTAGAAAAACTTTCTTCGAAAACTAAACGTTTTTGTATAAGACATCATTGGACTAATCATGTTATTTTACCGTCCTCTTTTACCAGTTAAAATATTAGCACAACTATTAAAGTCACCCTGAATTTTAACGAGTAAAACAATGGCTGGTATAGCCTACGAACTTTTATTAAATCTAATTAAGAGTCAGCCTATAGTTGCACACTATTTCACAAATTAATAATGTACCATTATTAAATTTATTTTTTGCCACAGAACCTGACAAGACATTAGCATCATATTTTAAATTAATTTAAGTGTTTTTTTTAACGAAACGCACTAAAACCAATATTTTCAGGAGGCTTAAAATTATTCATAATAATTGTTAAACAATTCCGGAAAATGGGTAGGAAAATAATGCTATCAATTGTAAGTTATACGAAAAATACGAATGTACAAAAAATAACTTGATTGTTTCTCAAAATATTCATCTACCTCTCCAAACCATTAACTAAAATTCAGAAATTGCCGCATTTGGGTCAGGATACCCTACATTTGTATAAAAATATAAAGCTTTTGCATCCATACGCGGTGTTACATTATCTTAGTTTAATTAAATGGCAAACCACATTTTCAGCCATCACTACACGAGACTTGAGGAAGGCAAAAGATACAATCTTGCGATCATCAAGAAGAGTTACTGGAACTGGATCACTGCATCTAAAGAACACAGCAATTATTTTCTTGTTTGCACTTTTGTCGCGAATAACTTTTGTTGGTGTAGCCTCATTTTAAAAACCCAAACATGTGACTGCAGTTTGGACTTAGAGTCATAATTATAGATCACCCATAACAACATTAAACACTTAACTTAAACCTATTTGCTCTCGAGCAGCTTTTTAGTAGCACTGACGTTTTCAGCAGAAACGTCTAGTGGAGGTCATCCAGGCCTCGGTTCATCTTGTGACATATATCGCCTACGTCTAACTTCTCGAAACGGGTAACTAATAGCAGTAGACGACTATGGTCGCCAAATATGTACTACATTTTAGTGACTCTAGATTATTTTATAATAGTAAATCGCAGCACCTCCATAATATCTAATAAACAACAATCGACTTATGTAAGTCAAAATGTTGTTTCCCTATACGCTGTAACCCCAACTTCTGAAAGTGGCATCTGGAAACTGTTAAAAAGAATAAGCTTTCAATGTATGCAAATGTTTTTTTTTATTGGCATTCATGGCTTACTATTAGCAGTCAACAGAACAGCCCTGGTATTTTAGAAAATGTTATTATAAATAATATATTGCCTGGCATGATATCTAACATCCGCTTTTTTCGTTTTTTAAAATAATCAAATTAGATCTAATTTTAACTTAAAATGGGGAAAAAATAGATTTGGTGAATTTTAAATTATTAAGAGTTTTAAAGCGTCAGTCATAAGTTGCAAGAAATAAATTTACTTAAGCAATCTGATTAGCGTAACACGTAACAGAGGCAAACATTTAATCAAAACACCACCACAAAGTAATGATCTAGAATGTTCAGTGAAAGTACAAGTAAAACTTGAACAAAGACTTGAGAGTGATGTCATATTAGCCAGTGAATCCAGGCTTACGAAAACAGTAACGTACACAGATTCTTGCTTACCTTGGACGATACAGGTTCGTGGTTACATGCTCCCAGGATAATGCGAGATTGCACCTGGAAACAAACAAAAATAATCGGCAACATTTAGCTACCAAGAGAAGTTCTCTGATATACGACGGAGCCTCCACTTAACAACGATGCCTCAGGAATGGCATCGCCAATCAGCCGACAAACTACTAGCGCTTCCAGGATCGGCTCTATAAGTACATAACGCGAGTGCCTAATTACAATAATGAGCATGAGAGAATAAGCGCACACTTAGCTTAAATTCACAGCTTCATAAACCAATACACATCCAGAAGAATCGGCAAGCAAGTGCGAGGGGTAGACAAAACCCAATAATCTTTGTTAAATTAACCCTGTGAAAATCCGCGATAATGCGAGTAAACTAAGGAACACTATTTTGCCCTCAAAAATCACTATGAAACAGCCCCAAGCTAGTACAAAGGTTAACAACGAAATACTGCCAATCGACGGTTTGAGGTAGTTACGTTCCAAAACGAATGGATAATTCACAAGCTGAAGGTCGCCAAGCGAGTTCAGTAACCTTAGAAAGTAAGCCAGCAAGGCGCTAGAACGGGGTTAGCCAATACAATATACCAAGAACGAGAAAATTAAAGTGCAATCTAAATGTGGCGCTTTTTGAATGTAATACTTAGTTATTTATAAAAGTAAATAGAGTAAACTTTATATCAATCAATAGAGAAAAATAAGCCTTTCTTAATGATTCCGTAGTTATTAGTTATGTGTATTTAAAATATAAAAGCTCATCGTACTGTGTCTTCTACTTACCTTGCATTTCTTTCTTCTAAGTGTGTAACGTTGTCTGTCTTACATCGTGTATTCAGTCATTGTTCTTAAAAGTCTTCATATCCGTTATAGTTTCATCCTTTCATCCCCGAACGTAATAATTGGCTGAACATGTTTTTTTGTAAATTTTGGATTTTCAATAGACCCTTAGGTGCTTATTTTTCCAAATAGTTTATTTTATGTGCACGATATATTAGCTGATATGGTTACCTGTTGTCTGACATCATTGTTAAGATTCGCGTAGCTAATATCTATCCGGTGAGAATTTGCAGTGGTGGGTAGGACCTAATGAGCCCGATTTACAGAGATGGGCGTTGATAGGTGTAACTCTCAACATTAATTACAATAACTAAACTACCCCCCGCCCTTTATCTGTTTTCAGTCGAGCTCCATCTCGCCACATTCTTATGTGTCGTCATCGGTCGCGATCCGTTCCAAGTACAAGAGGAAACCTCCGTTGCTGGTCGTGAGCTGGATTACGTACCGGTTCAGCCGCTCAAGAAATTTGTTTCTGACCTCCAGGCATTTAGACACTTACTCATTTTCGAATAAATTGAGAAAATGTTGGCATATTACATCATTAAAGCCTTAAATAGAAGGCATTTATTGTAAACTCATGTTTTATTTATTGTTTATCTGTTGGTTTCCGATTTCGTTAAGGGTAAAGCCTGAGGTATGAGCAAATTGCTACTTTTATCTATTTGTTAGTTAAAGCAAAAATAAACAAAATTTTAGTTTTTAAAGTTGCTTACCCTGTATATATTTTTTCAAAATCGAGTTTTATGCCAGGTAAATATATAATCCGCATGCAAAACATCGTCTTCCTCCAAAAAATAGTTTTTGAGTTATTTGAGGATCTGAAGAAATCTCGGAAGTAAAAAAGTATCTGCAAAATAAATATTTCCACGTGGTACAGTTTTCAACGTTTTAGCAATTTTAGAAGTCCATTTTACTATGCGTGGATGCTCTGGGGATAAATGTATTAATTAGGAATTGATATAATGAACGACCAACAAAACTCAGAACGAATAGGTAGGGACAGCCTCTACCAAAAATTGAGAGAAACTAGCGATTTGTGTCAATATTGCCATTTCTGTACGCTACAAATATACAACCTTTTAGTGAGATTTTTTTATAATATACAGGGTGTCCCTGAAAGGCTGATTTAACCCAAATTACCTATATACAGAAGCCTATCCCTTAGGAGTTACAGCCAGTAAAGATGATTAAAAATGCATTACCATGTTTCTTGTACAAAACTAAAAAGCATGTAATTTTTTTAAACACAATAAATTTGATTTGAAAACTACACAGTAATTGAAAAATCATAACAAATTTACAAAATTGGACTCCATTTTCACTAATACATAAACGTATCCTGCTGCGTAGAGGGTTTCTGATACGCTAAAATATTCCTGGGCTTCCACGAGTATTCTATGTTGCATGCAATTAAAATGACAGGTAGTCTTTGGAACTGTTCATTGCATTGTTTTAATTAAAAATCAAATTTTATTGTTTACAAAACCTGCTATGTTATTTGCATACAAGAGACACGGTAAAGCATTTTTTATGGTCTTAAGATGACTGTAACTCCTAAGGTGTTGATTTTTGTATATAGGTAATTTGGATTCAATCAGCTTGTTTTGAGCTGTGGTATAATTATGTCGTTAATCTTTTTCTTACACCTTTCAGGGACATGCTGTATAATTCTCTTATCTTTCCCTGAATGCAATAGCTACCACACCTTTGGTAATAAATGCTCACTCTTTATTATTGTAGCATCAACTATTTTTATTACCCTTTATTGCACTGATACGCATAGTTCCACAACATTTATTTCATAAAATTCCATCAAAAGAAATTATCAAAAAACCTTTTCACGTTTAAATTTACCGCAGGTATCGGCAAAAATTGGACTTCAAATTTTCGTAAGTACACAATTATTACTTTTTATTTTTACAACATTCAGCTACGGTCTACCTCTTACAGGTCTGTAAAGCTCCCATTGCCACGATCTCTTAAGGGTGGGTTACAATTTACTAAAACTTTATATTGATCTCTTTTACCAACAATTTTAAACTTGACAAATTGACAACCCTTTTCATATAAGAAACTCCGTTTGGTTTTCTAACAATCATTTATATTAACTAAAATTTATTACTTAAATTAGTTTATTTTGATAAATAACTGTCCTTATCAGCTGGTACAAAGCTATATAAAACAGTGACGTCTGATAGACACAGTCATTTTAGATATTAAACAAATTTGTTTTTAAAATACCTCAGCCAACTGGGATAAATTTCATTTTCCGGCGAGACCTCAGCGCCTATTTTTAGCCGGTGATCCTCGAAATTAACCAATTGCGGTAACTTATTTTATTGCATGAATCATTACTTTACATACAGGGATCGTTAGCATGAAGGGACCATAATTACCAGAAAGTGCCACTTTAGCGCGACGCAAGATATGGCTAAATTACCGTTCGTGCCCTAACAGGAGAGATCTTTGTCGATAATTCTTAACGGCGGTCATTTTCCTTATTAAATTATCGTTCGTGCACTAATTCGCAGAGACCGATAAATTAGATTTTCTTATGCTGCGAATCGCACTTACGAAGTCCAGACTAGGGCTTCCTAAACAGTTAATTAAATTAATTGCTATTTTTGGAATTGCGACTGACATAAGATATGAGCTATGACAATCTGCATGTATTTAATACTGCAAAATTGTAATTCTTATCCCATCAGAATTATTTTTCAATTTTAAACTTCCAATAACGGTTTCTGTTTTCAAACATTTTTTAACTAAGTATTCAAAAATACACTGAGTAAAAACATTCTTGAATTTCTAGGCGACTGCAACCCAAAATGCTACATTTGCGACACCCTCAGGAACCCCAACTGCGAGCACCCCGAGTCGCATAAAATGGACACCCACGAATGCACCCCCAACAACTTACTGGACATGAAGACCACCGTGGATACGCTGGGCCTCGCCTCTCTCGCCACTTACTTCGACGTGGAAATCGACAGGAGCGACTTCAACGTTCCTTTCAGCTGCATCAAGACAGTTTCTAAAGGTAATTGCCCTTTACTTTTCAATGAGAGTAAATAGCCTTTGAAAAATACGCCATTTTGATGTTTGGGGTGGTTGATTCTGCGGAAATGGGAACATAAGCAGGAAATAATTAAATTTTAAAAATTTTACATGTGTGTTTACAATTCTGTTACAACACAATGTAATGATGAAATTTAAAAACATACCATACTGTAAGAAGAGATATGACTCTTTACCACAAGTTACAGAAATTACCTTTGCAATCCTATAGCAATTACCTTCTGGTCAATAGGGTTAAAAAACTTTTTTATTTATTCTTCGCCTTACTGTTAATTGTTCTTCATAGCTAAACGAACTCAATTGTGCTCCAATCTTTAGCCGTCGTTAACAGATCGGTACCGGGATTCTATAATAGTAATAAAATCAAAAATATCTAGCTTTGCTAAATTCACCAGCTAGCACAACTTCTCCCTCATCCTACTACCAATTGTTATTGAAAACTAAACAAATTGTAAAAGAGGATTGTATACAGGTCATTATCTAAAATTCAATAATCTGAATCTACTGAGAGAAACAGTTTAAAGAGGGAGATGTCGCGTGCTGTTGCAGTGTTTAAATGTGGTTGATTATGTGGCAACAGAAACCAAATCAATAATGAAACGGAAGGGGTTGTTGTCTGCAGTTCTATTGCTTTAGAATTAGATGATAGACAGTTGGTCAACAGGAATTTAAGTAACAGATATAGCTTAATGGTGCAAAGCTGTATATTATTCCAATGTTGGAATGTGGTTAATATTTCGGCAAAGAGAAGATAAGTGACTGGTCCAAGCTCTCGTGTTTTAACTGGTTGAACAAAAATGGTTTCATGTTTCCTGAAATAAATGTATTTCCTGCTCCCATACATGTTATTATCAATGTTTGTAGATAACCACCCCAAACCGTAAAGGTTACCACGGACATATTACCTAAAAATCAAACATCTGAAGCTTGTTATAGAAACGGTTATAGAAGGGGTGTTGTCTATCTACTCTATTGCTTTATATGAAAGATAGTTCGTTAACAGGAATATATAGCTTAATGGTGCAAAGTTGTTTATTATTCCAATGTTGGAATGTGGTTAATATTTCGGCAACGGAAAGATAAGTGACTGTTCCAAGCTTTCGTGTTTTAACTGGTTGAACAAAAACAATTTCATGTTTCCTAAAATAAATCTATTTCCTGCTCCCATTCATGTTACTATCAATTTTTGTTGATAACCACCCAAACCGTAAAAGTGTGACCATGGACATATAACCTAAAAAAATAAACATCTGAAGCTCGTTATAGAAACATTATAGAAGAATTTGTTGTCTATCGTTCTATTGCTTTATAGTACATAGTTCGTTAACAGGAAATTTAGTAATAGATATGGCTTAATGGTGCAAAGTTGCATACTATTCCAATATTGGAAAGTTGGAATGTGGTTAATATTTCGGCAGCGGGAGGATAAGTTCCAAGCTTTCGCGTTTTAACTGGTTGAACAAAAACAGTTTCATGTTTCCTGAAATAAATCTATTTCCTGCTCTCATTCATGTTACTATAAATGTTTGTTGATAACCACCCAAACCGTAAAAGTGTTACCATGAACATATTACCTAAAAATCATACATCTGAAGCTCGTTATAGAATCAGTTCCGGAAGAAGTGGTTCTCTGTCTTTCTATTGCTTTATATGATAGATAGTTCGTTAACGGGAATTTAAGTAACAGATATAGCTTAATGGTGCAAAGTTGTATATCATTCCAATGTTGGAATGTGGTTAATATTTCGACAACGGGAAGATATGTGACTTTTCCAAGCTTTCTTGTTTTAACTGGTTGAAGAAAACAGGTTCATTTTTCTGAAATAAATCTATGTCCTGTTCCCATTCTTGCTACTATCATTTTTTTATAACCAACCAAACCGTAAAAGTGTTACATGGACATATTACCTAAAAATCATACATCTGAAGCTCGTTATAGAATCACTTACGGAAGGAGTTGTTGTCTGTTCTATTGCTTTATATGATAGATAGTGCGTTAACAGGAATTTAAGTAACAGATATAGCCTAATGGTGCAAAGTTGTTTATTATTCCAATGTTGGAATGTGGTTAATATTTCGACAACGGGAAGATAAGTGACTGTTCTAAGCTTTCGTGTTTTAACTGGTTGAACAAAAACAATTTCATGTTTCCTAAAATAAATCTATTTCCTGCTCCCATTCATATTACTATTAATGTTTGTTGATAATCACCCAAACCGTATAGGCGTTACCACGGATATATTACCTGAAAATCAAACATCTGAAGCTCGTTATAGAAACATTATAGAAGGAGTTGTTGTCTATCGTTCTATTGCTTTACAGTACATAGTTCGTTAACAGGAATTTAATTAATAGATATAGCTTAATGGTGAAAAGTTGCATATTAATCCAATATTGGAAAGTTGGAATGTGGTTAATATTTCGGCAATGGGAAGATAAGTGACTGTTCCAACCTCTCGTGTTTTAACTGGTTGAACAAAAACAGTTTCATGTTTCCTGAAATAAATCTATTTCCTGCTCACATTCATGTTACTATCAATGTTTGTTGATAACCACCCAAACCATAAAAGTGTTACCATGAACATATTACCTAAAAATCAAACATCTGAAGCTCGTTATAGAATCAGTTCCGGAAGAAGTGGTTCTCTGTCTTTCTATTGCTTTATATGATAGATAGTTCGTTAACGGGAATTTAAGTAACAGATATAGCTTAATGGTGCAAAGTTGTATATTATTCCAATGTTGGAATGTGGTTAATATAATGGGTGATCCAACGGTTAGCGTGGATGTTGATTGTCGCTATCTGACATATATCGCAATAGCCACGAAAACATTTGTTGACAAACGTCAGTTTAGACTTTGGCAATTGCAACGATGGAGTTTTTTTTCAACCGCGCAACGAGTAAAAGTTATTCAAACGTACTACGAAAATGATCGTCCCATCAAAAAGACATTTCGTAAAATTCGCGACTACTTCGGTCTCAATAATCGTCCTAGTGAGTCGGGAATCCGTGGAATAGTGCGACGATTTGGAGAAACTGGATCGGTGGAAGGTCGTAAAAGGTAGCGGCATCCTCGTACAGCTCGTTCAAATGAAACCATTGCTGCCGTCAGTGTTAATGTGCGTGAACAACCAAAAACTTCAATCCGTCACCGGGCACAACAACTAGGCATGACCTATGGCACTATGCAACGGATTTTAACGAAGAATCTTGGTTTACATCCTTACAAAAGCCAATTAACCCAGCAACTCAAGCCGTTGGACCATTTAGACCATCTAGCCGTAGATTCGTTAATTAGGTTCTGCAGAGAGGAAACGAAATTTCATCAAAAATCATATCCAGCGACGAGGCTCATTTTCACATCGGTGGATATGTAAATAAGCAGAATTGTAGAATTTGGGGCTCGGAAAACCCCCATGTGGTTTTTGAACAAGCAATGCATCCACTCAAAGTGACTGTTTGGTGCGCTTTATGGGCCAATGGCATTATTGGACCATACTTCTTTGAAGATGCCGATGGAGCTACTGTTTCTGTTAATTCCGAGCGTTACCGTAACATGCTAAGAGAATTTTTGTGGCCTAAATTGAATGAAATGGATGTGACTGAGTTCTGGTTTCAACAAGATGGCGCAACATCCCATACAAGCCATGAAACGATCGCCTTATTGCGCTCGAAGTTTGATGATCGCATCATTTCCAGAAACTCTGAGGTGAATTGACCCCCAAGATCCTGTGATCTTATTCCCTTAGATTATTTTCTTTGGGGATATTTGAAGAATAAAATAACCCACAAACACTTCACCAGCTGAAAGACAACATTCGAGCTGCATTAGATGTCATTGATCCACTTTTATTGCGAAAAGTTATCGAAAATTTTGACGTTCGAATAACCTCCTGTCAACGAAGCCGTGGAGGTCATCTGAATGATATTATTTTTCATACATGATTGCTACATATTAAACTTTTTGCTACAATAAATATTTCTGGCGTAAGTTTATAAAATGAATTTTTATTTGATGACAAAATCCGCGCTAACTGTTGGATCACCCGTTATTTCGACAACGAGAAGATATGTGACTTTTCCAAGCTTTCGTGTTTTAACTTCTTGAAGAAAACAGTTTCATTTTTTCTTAAATAAATCTATGCCCTGTTCCCATTCATGCTACTATTATTTTTTTATAACCAACCAAACCGTAAAAGTGTTACATGGACATATTACCTAAAAATCATACATCTGAAGGTCGTTATAGAATCAGTTCCGGAAGAAGTTATTCTCTGTCTTTCTATTGCTTTATATGATAGATACTTCGTTAACGGGAATTTAAGTAACAGATATAGCTTAATGGTGCAAAGTTCCAATGTTGGAATGTGGTTAATATTTCGGCAACGAGAAGGTTGTTCCAAGCTTTCACGTTTTAACTGATTGAATAATAGCTGTTTCATTCCGTCATTTCATAGAGTGTTTCCTGCTCCTCTTCTTTATACTATCACAGATTTTGCTATCTAGACAAACTGTAAAGGTGTCTCCAAATACACATTATCTAAAAATGAAATTGCTGAAGCTCCGCACAGAAACCATCATTAAAGGAGTTCTTGTCTGCGTTTGAATTTCTTATGTGATCGATATCTCGTTAACAAGAACCTGATTCGTGGCAGATGTAGCTTAATGTTTCCCACTGGTATATTATTCCAAGGCTTTAATGTGGCTGACATTTTGGAAACAAGAAGATAAGTGAATTTTACTAGCTTTCGTGCTTTAACTGATTGAACGAAAACCTTTTCATCAGATCGTTTCATACAATAAGTCTATTTCTTGCTAACCTTCATCTTACTATCAATTTTTGATGATTAGTAGACTAACTCTTAAGATGTTTTTACGCTACCGACGTATTACTTCCCTCGTCTGAAAGACGAAGGAAGTATTGTAATAACGAAAAAATCACCTTCCGAGATTTCTTCAGATCTTCACGTTTCAAGGTCTCTAGATGACGAAAAAGAGGTTTTCTTAATTCCGTCTGTCTGTCTATCTGTATGTCTGTCCGTTGGCAGTATAGCTCAAAAACTATTTGTCGGCGGAAGACGATATGTTGCAGACATATTATATATCTACCTCGTATGAAACCGAGGGAAGTTCTGGGTAAAGCTTTTTACAGATTTTTTACTTGTTTTCCGGTTCTTTATCTGTAACGATAAGGTATGTCAACAACAAAATAACAAGCCTGTTATGAATATAACAGTCCCAGGACTGTTATAGAACCGCTTAACTTATTTAGTTACCATAGAAACAACAATCACGCACTTTATTTAGGCAAACAATATTTGGCATGTTCAACGATATTTTTATTTCTATTAGTTGATAGCGCCCTTCGGGTCTCGTTCTTCTAACTTTTTTCCGTCGATCTACCTATAAAATGTGATCTTACAGACGCATTTACGTACGAAAACTGTCACTTTTTTGGGCTCCATTAATTTTTCGTCTGCAAACACTTTACGGCCGCAAACGCTTTTTGTCCGCAAACGTTTTTCGTCCTCAACAACTCTTATAATTCGGATTCCACTTTATTGTTTTTTTTTTCAAATCGAAATCTGCTTTTTATGGCCTTGCCTGATTGCTTGCCTCGGCTATCGTCTCGGCCAACAATTTCAGGTATCGTCCATTAAAAGCCAGTTTTTCAGCCTAGATACATAAATAACTATTTTCGGCCTGTTCTAAGGCACTTACCAATCTTGTAACGTAATATAGTATGTCATAAACCCATTATCTAAAAATCAAACACCTAATGCTCGTCACAGAAACAGTTATGGAAGAGGTTGTTGTCTGCTGTTCTAATGTTTTATATGAAAGGTAGTTAACAGGGACCTAAGTAATAGCCATAGATTAATGGTGCAAAGTTGTATATTATTTCAATGTTACGATGTGGTTAATATTTTCGCAGCGGGAATACAGGTGGATTTTTCAAGCTTTCATGTTTTAACTGATTGAACGAAAAAGGTTTTATATTTCATCAGGTCGGGCGTTGATTTTTCAACAACAGGAACTTAGCTGTACTGCAATTAGAAATTATAAAATACAAAATATGAATATAAAATATCTCAAAGGGAAAGTTGCCATGTACAATCAAAAATTATGAATACGAGAGCCACTAGATAAATTTCAGCAAAAACATACATAGGATAACAAGCTATGAGGGGCTTTAGGTTTATGGTTTTTCAAAGTATTCGCCTTTACCTTGTATGGATTTATTCATTCTATTGAACCAGACCTCAAATGCCCGTGACGATTGTTCTGGAGACACCTCAGCTACCATGATATTATATGCTTCAACTCTCTCATCGGGGGAGTTAAACCGTTGTTTTTCTTGATTGTGGGGAATAAATAGAAATCACATGGTGCCAAGTCGGGGCTATAAGGTGGGTGACTCAGTAGTTCCACATTTACAGAGGCCATTGTTTGAGCAGCGGTGTGGGATGATGCATTGTCATGGTGTAGAATTAGGCGACTTCGAGGACGTTGTGTACGTACTTTTTCTACGACTGCAGGTAAACAAATGGTGGAATACCACTCAGCGTTTACTGTGCGACGATCTTCCAAAGGAATTGTTACAAGATAACCTGATCGCCTAAAGAACGAAGCAACCGTCTTCTTACTTGCACTGCGAGATCGTATAAATTTTGTTGGCTTTGCTTCACCTTGGAAGATCCACTGTGCCAATTGTCGCTTCGTTTTCGGTTCATAACAATAAATTCATGTTTCGTCACCGGTGACGATGTCATACACATGGTTTGACTGACCACTTGCAAACCTCTTCAACATTTTCTTGCACCAATCCACACGTGCTAGTTTTCGAGCTTCATCCAAATTATGTGGCACCCAACGCGTGCATAGTTTTCTGGCACCCAAATGTTGGTGAAGAATTGTGTCGATTGCAGTCCCCGACGTTTCCATCAGTAACCGCAGATTTTGGACGACCCTCACAGCGGAATTCCGCAAACCATTCGTAGATGGTGCGGTCTGATGGTGCTTCATCCGTAAAGCATTGCGAAGTCGTTCGATGCACTGTTTTGGGGTGAGATACAGTTTAAAATCGTAAAAAATCATCGCGCGATAATCTCTTCGACTTAGTTCCATTTTTCGTACAACTCACAACAGTTAAAAGCTTATCACATACGAACCGTAAATAGTTTTCTCAATCTGTCAACTTCAGTTGCCTACTGAAATGTTGTTTCATGGCACTCTTATAAAAATTGTGAAATCAATTTCTAAGCCTACTTTGCGGAAATTTATGTAGTGACCCTCGTATAACTTCCTGCTTTACGATCTGGTATTTTACTAAATTCGAACATCCCAAAAAAGTTACAACAATGCTTGAATTTTTACAATGAAAAAGTCGTAGTGCCAATTGTTGTTCATGATTTAACAAACTCTAACAGTATAAAAGTCTTAAATGTCAGTCATTTGATTCTACAGAATCTACTTTGCGAAAATTCTTGCTCTTTCATTCTGCTCGATATGATGAAAATAGTTAGATAACTAGTTACGTTCCAAATTTGTGACAGTTCAATTTCCATCACCCCATTTCTTGGCATTTTTCCAGTATTTAATAAACGACGTTGCTATTAATGATGCCATAGATTGATGTTGTGACATTTTAATATGCCCGACCTGGATAATATTAAAGATAGCCTGAAACGCAAACGCGCGTTCGCTGAAAATAGGCTATCAGGCATGCGTATAATTACTTGCGAAATTAAAATCCCATCTCCGGTGCAACAAGCGCACACGAGATCGAATTAAGGCCGTTTGCCTAGTGCGCTTTTAACATAGCGTTGACGTCGCACGCCTTACCTAAAATCATCCGATATTTTACAGGCCCTTCTTATGAATTGAACATAAATAGTTTCTAAATGTTAAGTATCTCCCGGAGTATTCCGGAAATAGCCGGCGTTCCATGCGAGCTGGCGTGTCAGGAGCCGTTCCGTACTTTATCATCCTCACATGCAAAGTCCTAAACGAATTTATGCGTTCAATTAGCATTTCTTTGTGTTCGTTCATAATATTGTGTTTACCTCTGGCTCGCGTGTTGCCGCCCGTCGATCATCCATTATTTTCCGAGGGCACGCAGGGCCGTCGCATGCCGCTTGAATATTTTTCGGTTTATAGTTTAGGCTGGCGTATCATTTTTACTGCTTGATTGATGCCGCTAGCGTAACAGGAACGAGAGATGTCGTATTTTTGCGGTACGAATGCCAACGATCGAATTATGGGGAACATTTTAAACTTTCGTCGACACGCAACCCTCTGCGAGTGAAATGTAGAAAAAATGGGGTATGTAGTGTTTTCCTTTGCAAGTGCACGATAACAATCACATAAAGAAAAATTAATATTTCATGAAAATACGTGTCCGTTATCAGTGCAATAGAATATGATATAGAGCAAAGCGAATGAATCAGACCTACTTCGTCCCTAGGTTTATATGGAAGACTTAAAAGGTATAGGGACATTCTCGAACGTTAAAATAAATGTTAGTGATATTTAGTGTAACAAATCATGCTCTCTCCTGTTCAATTTTAATTATTTCACTGGAGGAATCTGACTCTTCGAAGTATGTTTAAAATCAGATGCGACTAATAGGCACAAATTAACTTATTAATTACCCAATTTTGACGTGTCGTTGTTATTTGAACCCTGAACGCCTGAATGACACCCTGAATGAAGCCAAATCTAACCCTTCACTGTGTTATATCCATGTCTCGTCTAGGTATATAACCCCTAAGAACTTGAAATTTGCAAACAATTTCCGTTGGACTCTCTTACTCCTGAGACTACGGTTTGCAATTTGTACTTAACATGCTACTTTGGAGTACAAAGTTTGGGGAAAAATAATATCTCCGGTCTGCGAGCAGACATCGAGTTAATGCTAGTAGAAATAGATCAAGATAAAGAAGGTCCCTTTACCACCCCACGAAACTTGTACTATAGTTTGCACTATGGTGCCTAGAAGAAACACATTCCATTCTCAAAATCAAAGCTGAGAAACGTAGCTCCACCGGTTACAGATATATGCGTGTTTGAAGTTAGGTTAGGTTAGCTAAGGTTCAATTCGGTCGAATTGGGTTTATTTTGATCAACATTTCACACCAACGCTGTTGCATCTTCTCCTCCACGGGTTAAGTTGGGTTAGGTCAGGCTAAGGCTTTTTGAGACAGGTTCGGTTAGGTTGAGTTCATTTGGGTACATACGTATTCATGCGAATTTTTAAGTTCTTTGGGTCAGAATAGGTTACGTTAGATTAGCTAAGGTTCGAATTGGTTTACTTGAATTTAAATGGATTTATTTTGGTCAATATTCTGCACCACCACTATTGTACAATATTAGGTATCTGAAACAGATCACGTTAGGTTGAATTCTCAAAAATATTAAAAGAAATGAGCTATGAATACGTTTATCGTAACGGTAGTCTGACGTTTCACGAAATAAGATATGTGTAGAACTTTAAGTCGCTCATGATCTATGGTTAGATATAGACCTTAGTGCTGAAAGAAATAAGCTACAAAATCAATTTGGCGTTGTGTGAGTTTATGAAAATTTGTATTGGTTTTTGAGGTTTTAGATCAGGTTAGCTTAGATTAAAAGTTAGGTTAAGTTTGAGTTTTCGCGATTTTTTAGGATTTTTAGGAGTTTGTGGGGTTAGGTTAGGCTAGTCGATATTAATACTACCTTAAATCTTGTTTTTCGTAACGTTTCTTTGTCTTGTTCTTACACTTTGTTAGATTAATTTTCAATTCGTTCTCTGTTAATTCCGTTATTCGTCGATTTCTCGGGTCAAGCCCGGTCCTGCCTACTTGTTTATGCACGGTTTAAAAGCATAACGACAGCTTCTCGCAGAAATGTAAGTTGCGCGATGATAACCGCTAATTCAGCAAAAAATACTTTACGCTGAAAAAATATTAGCTATTTGGCTGATAGTGCATTGAGGATTTAGTTTTCCGCCGTTACACCTTGTGAACAGGGGATTAACGCAGCCGATAAGCTGCTAATTCGTCTTCTCGATCTTCAGTCGAGTTTTACTATTACAGCAAGCATATAACGTTCTCAACGCCTCTAGCTGTCGCTAAAGGCGGCCTAGTAATACATAGAAATTTGGTAGTAGGTGTTTCATTGTGTAGAGATAAAGATTGCCGCAAATGGTAACGCTGTTGTATCGTAATTCGTGACTGGTATTTTGCAAGCATAACTTTACCGGTCGTAGGGCAGCTCAATTTAATACGAATCTATTAAGTTCTGCTACACAAATACACTTTTTGGGTGGCGGGCTTTTCTATCGTATCGGTTTTGTTACCGCCAGCCCCAAAAATTGATTTTGTATCGTAGCTGAATACTGCAGGTCTGCAAAGTGCCTCCATTAAGTTGACTACATCCCACCGCTGCCAATCGCTTTCTGTTGCACCTTCTTCGATGACCGAAGTTCAACTGACCATTTTCCTGAGACCTCGTTGATGTTTTCTCAAGGTTACAGATGTCTTTGATTTTAACCTTATGGCGCTCTCGTCCTAATTAATTCTCGAAAGATCCTTATTTTGAAGTAACATAGAAACCCATTTCAGGTGCCTCGAACCCTTTTGTCTTGCCTGAAAGCTAGTTGGAGGAAATTATTGTTAGGAGTGTTCTTTTCCAGTCCCGATTTGGCCTATAACAACTTGCCTAAGCAAAATCCTGTTGGGTAGGCCTTCATCTGTACAGAAGAAGAACCAGCTGTTCGCCCATCTCTTAGATAGTCGTCTTCTATTTACTCCATGTTTTTTTTAAATATTTTCGCCAGCATATCGTTCATCATTCTTCCGACATGTTCATTCTTCTTTCTTTGCGTGTTTTGATCAACAATACAGGTAAAGTAAAGTTCAGGACGCTTCATTCCACACATAGGAATACGGCCTGAGAATCGATGTCTAGCAACAATCTGTTAAAAAATGTTCTAATTGTATTGTCACATAGGTCGTAAGTCTTCTCTAAAAATATTTTTTAAATATATCTGCACGATTGCGTTTGGCACAAAACGAAGTTTTTAGTTGGCTTTGTTCTTCTTGTAAAACCCATTTTAGAGCGCCAAAATGTGTCCTTGCTGCTTTGAAAGGTAAGTGGATCTACTATAAAAGTTTGTAAAATTCCGTGATAATATCAAATAGAATTATCAACATTACTAACATAATCAATGAGATATCAGGCTCTACAACTGCTTTATCACTATAAAACTAAAAGTATGCAACTCACTCGACTGAAATTATTGTTAGGAAATAGATTGAAATAAAAGCTCACCGAGCCTCGCAGGGTTTTAAAGAAAAAAATGCTTTTAAAATCTTAAAACAAAACGGTTTTAAAAGAAAATTAGTGGCAGACATATTCAGTTATTTTTTATGGAAATGTAACACCAGTGGTTTTGATAGTTTTCATAATTGTATTTTTTATTATTTAAAACACTTAATCCTGCTTCAGTCAAATGCGAAGCAAAGAAGCCTCAGCTCAAAATGTGTGTTTGGCAAAATGTACTTTTATCTGTGTCCAATTCCTTGCTTCCCGAATCAATGACTTTCAAATCTAATCGAAATTAGCAGATAACGTCAGCCAATACAGCCATGTCAAGTGCAATACATCGGCGGTTGATAATGAAATTGAGTACCTGAGCGGTGTGTCATAGCAATGTTTCGTTGCTGAAAATAATATTTAACTATCAGATCGACGTCAACAACTTAAAACACTAATTTTGAGAAAGGGTTTGAGGTCGATCAATGACTCCATAAATTTAAACTTGAAAAAAATCAAAACTAATAATCAGTAACTGAAAATTAAAAAGTTTTAACTTACTGCAACGTACCAATAATTTTCTTTTAAGAATATATATAACATGCAACAAATAGAATCTGCGAGGAGACTAATTAACATAATCATTGAAATCACTAACATTTCGTTTAATATTGAGGCACAGAATGAGTTGCTATTTCAGTTTGTAAAAATGCCAAGAACTATTACTTCCTTTTACAATAAAGGAAGTATTGAATTCACCCCAAAAATTCGAAATTGAGTTTTCAACAGATCTTCACGTTTCAGAGTCTCCTGAACCCAAAAAACATTTTTTTCATTGGTCTGTCTGTGTGTGTGTGTGTCTGTGTGTTTGTGAACAGAATATCTCAAAAACGAAAAGAGGTATGGGGTTGAAACTTCATACATAAGTTTTGTGTACTATGTAGATGCGACAGCAAGCTTTTGAAGAAAATCGCATAACCGGAAGTATATGTTTACTCTTGTGATTTTTCAGTTTTTTTCGATTTTTGCAAAACGGCTCTAACGATTTTTTTCAAACTTCTCATTTTTATTACATTTTTAATGTGTATTGATGTGAGATAGGTAATTTTCCAGTTGAATTCTTCTAAATGGGTTTTTTTTTTCAATTTTGTTTATTAACTTCAGTTTTAAATAGAACACCCGGTATATTATTACATTTTTGAATTCAGCTTAAAATTCTAGAGAAAATTTGTCTCTTCACCTAACGTTCTATTTTGCACCGTTTTTGTAGAATTTGTAATTTTTGACAAATGCTTAAAAATTTAAAATAAAATTTTTGGCCAATTATACGATCACCGTAAAAGGAAGTTGTGTGCGTGTATCACACCAGATTTTTTTTTCGAGTATTTACGTTCACAAAATTTTATAGTAATTATGCAAACGACACTATGTTCAAACCCTATAAACTTCCAAATTTGAAGTAAATCGTGAGACAACTTTTTTAATATAAATAAGCCAGTGCAAGATTTTGATATTCTCTTCAAACCACACACAGCTAGTTTTCACAGTTTCTAATTGGATTTAGAAATTCTGACAGAAACTAGCTGCCAAATTTTACAAAGAAATGTTATTCAAAGCGTTTTAGTGTGATAGTACAAACTAAAAATATCCACAGGAAAGAATTCAGTTTGAACAAGGGGAGGATGAATCAAAAAGAGAAATTGTTGAAGAAGTTAGGCAGATCTATGAAGAAATTAAAATAAATTCAGTGAGAGAACTAAGAGAGGGCGGAAAAAAGGGAAAAATGATGGAGAAAAGAAAAGTACTAATTAAAATCCAGCATTGGTGAATTAGTTAAGAGACTAGAAAAACAGCAAGCAAGCGGAGGAAAGAGAAGGTGAACAATATAGTTTCGCTGAAATGTCAAAACTGGCAACAGAAGAAAAACAGCTTAAAAGAAAACAGGATATACGGTGTGTCCCAGATAAGGAGGACCAATAGTAAGAAATACAAATTTAGTTAAATGGGAAAAAAGCTTCGTAATTAAGGGACTAACAAAATTAAGCCTAGAAATCCTTGATATTATTTTTCATTTTTGAGTTACCTTAAAAAACCAAATTTTTGGATTTTCTATTTTATTTTTTCCGGGATAATATTGAAAATTATTTGTATTCTAAGACTATACTAAATTATTTAGGATTAATACATCCAGTGTAGCTCATTACTACTTTACTTATATTACAAAAGCTGAAACAACGCATGAAATACCTTAGGATACAGGTCTGTATGCAAAAATTTGCCGATGATGATGAAAATAGACTCGAAATGTAATTAAACTGCAATGTGTAGTACATTGTTGAATTCAGAATAAAAAGGGCTTCTAAAATTTTACATCCCAAAACAAATGCCTATCTAAAAAAATTAAGTTCATGATGGTTGCTCGAAAACGAAAGGTTGAATAAAAAAAATTATAAGTCCATAACAAGTTGCCATAAAGAAGTTTTGTCGGTTACACTCTGACGTTAATATTAATGCCAGAAAAACCTAAAATAGAAAATTTAAAATTTCGGTTATTTTAGATAACTCAAAAACGAAAAATCATGTCAAGGATTTGTAAAACTTTCTTCGCAAGTAAAAAAAAACTAATAATTTTGAAAAATCAAAGAAAGTAGGCGTAAAAATATCTTATGTTTCCTAATAATAATGAAACAATAATGCTTGGTAATGCAAATTACATCAATGCTAAAATAGAAAACATTGCAGGCGGTGGGATTCGAACTCAACGCGATTTCATCGCCCGCGAGAGCGATTTCAATGCTTGGCAGCAGTCCCCACGCAAGCCGCTCCTTGATCACGTTCGACCACAAAGAAATGTCTGGGATCTGCGCGATGCAGCTGGATTATACACGACGCTCTTATAGTTGCCCATTTTTGTTTCTTTAAACGAGGGAAGTACCAAGAACCAAAGTAAAAGAGAGAGTAAAGCAGGCGAAGAACAAAACATGAGAAAACAATCCCCGATTAAACAAATTCAGAACAAAGAGGGAAGATTTCATACTGAAAGAGAAAAAATACTACGACGATGGAAACAGCACTTTAAAGAACCAGGTTCAGGCAAGGTAGAAGCAGATTCCTCTTCTTCCTTCTGTTATATTAGGCCAGTGGCCTGTTTAAATTCACAAAGTTGTGGTTTCATGAGCCCTTTTTGTTCGTAAGCCAGGTAGGTGGCTGGTCGTGCCCGTCGACATTGAGGAAGCGATTCCTTTTAAGAGGTTAAAATCTCGTAAGCAATCGGAAGAATTCGATACTATTACTTCTTATAGAAGAAATAACCAAAAGAGACAAGAAAACAAAAATCGAAGTGACAGAATTGGCATGGTTCGGACATCTAACTATAGTATGATTAGAAATTATTTTTATTTAATATGGCTATGGCATAGTTCCTAATTTACGAGTGCAACTACATTTATACTGAAATGTCAACTTAACATTTGATTTTTAAGCAGTTACAGTTTGGAACGATTCCATAGCCAAACTAGGTGAAAATAATGTTTAATCGTACTATAGAATGGAAACGAGCAGGCAAACCAAGCTAAACTAATGAGAAAGATGATGAAATATCGATCGGCCATACAATGGAATAAAGAGGAAATGTATGGAGTGGTAGTGGAAATGATGCACAGCATGAAAAAAACATGCAGCTTCTGCAAATAGAAACCTCAAAGCAAAGCTCAAACCAATGTTTTTTTCTTGTCATTCAGTGTTGGCGATCATAAGTCCTAGTACAATTCATTATTAGCATAGGAAACAAGGTCATACACAACTATTTACGCGTAATTTCCAGTAGTACTTGAACGGTGTTTCAACTATTTGGCTGAGTGGCTCCTCAAATATGAGCCATACCAAGCACCCGATTTGATCGTGAAAGTTACTAAATATTCTACATGATAAGATAAGTGCTAGAAATTGCTTACTTTTAAATGATGTGATCCTAATCGTTATTGTAAATCATGAGTTAACTGAAAACTGCACTTTAAAAAATACAAAACACTTGTTACAAAAAAATTACTATTCTTAGAAACGTGTTGATAATACATTCACAGCAAACGTAACTAAAAATAATCTTTAGATTTAGATTTACAAGTAGTGATATTACGAAACAGTGCTTCATACGTTTAGCGTAAGATAAGAAATTGGTAGTAATTTTAATAATAATGATTTAATGTACTTAAGCATAGTTTTGATAATTACAGACTCTTAATACTTTTTTGTCCGTTAAATTAAGGTAAAAGTGGCCACGTTAAACAGATCATAATTTTTTAAGGTTTTGCAACGATACTTAATGGTTTCTAGTAATCCATGAATCATTAATAGCAGTCTCAACAAGAAGTCCCAAGGATACGAAAACAGAAAATACAGAGAGAACTTCCCCATATCAGAACACAAACGAGACATCAACACCCAAATACCCAGTGGTAAACCCTAAAACATGCATTGAAAGAAACTATAACAAAGATACAAAACAAAACCCGGCCAAATGGAGGACAAAAGAACAAACTATGGCTGAAAAAACCTAGAGAAGCCGTTAAAAAGAGAAATGATCTGAAAAGGGACTGACGACAGAAGATGAGAAAACGACCTATGCAAGGCTATCTAATGAAATTCAGAGAAAATGCAGACAAGATAAGAGCGACTAAATTAAAGGTATCTGCAAAGAAAGAAAACCACCACAACAGTGACATCAGAGACTTGTTCAAAAGAGTGGATTTGACCACTTGTAAATTCAAGCCAAAGAATACAGAAGTGGAAAACGTGGACAGTAACATTCCATGGAACAATAGAGAGAAAATAAACCGATGGTGATAATACTGCAAACATCTATATTCTGCAGAAGAAAAAGATGAACGTGAATAAGACAAGAGTTGCAAATCAGACTTTCTTGTCTTTTAAGGCACATAAAGGAGTCAGATAATGCTGCATCTTATTTTCGAGGCTATTTAATACATAATGAGATAAGTTGACAATTGAAAAGGTGGCATATCTATTGGAGCCAGAAAACAATAATTTACTATATACCGACGACACAGAAAAAAATGAAGAGGAACTGCAGAAGCTACTACAAAGGCTAATTATGGAAAGCCGTACACTCGGTCTAAAGATATATTTAAATAAATCTAAGCTAATGGTTATTGACAGAGGAAATAGATCCCAACTACAGTATCATGTGATGGGAATTTAAAGAGTTGAAAATTTCTTATAATTAGGATCCCTGATTGGCAGCCGTGAAAGATGTAAGATGGAAATAATAAGAAGCATACAAATGGCTCAAAATGTACTAACCAACATTTTAATTATTTTTTAAAATTTATATTGTAATTTATATCACACTCAGCCAACAGCCGTTAGCTCAATTATAGGCGTAGCTGTGCATTTATGGGACTTCCAACCCCACTAACGACTGTCATGATGTTGTTATGACCGCCGGGACCAACTTTTTCCGTGACAGCCGTATCACGACGCACCGAGAGATGCAGCCGTGGAACTCCCATCCAAGTTCTGACCAGAAAGAGCGTTGCTTAACTCTGCTGATCGAACGTGGACGGTTGTTCAAGCTACACCAACATGCAGAAGATATGGGTGGACGAACCAATAACAAGAAATACTAAGGTTACCCTAGTAAGCTCCTTAATATTTTCAATATTCCTTTACGGCGTAGAAAGATGGACAATAAAAGCTGCAGACAGACAATGCATAGATGCCATTGAACTATGGTGCTGGCCGCGCTTGGTGCGTACACCGTGGACGGCAGGAAGAACAAACTTGAGATAAACGTTAATGTCAGACTGTCGACAATATGCAGAAGACGCATACTACAATACTTCGGACGCGTAACACGCAGAGATGAGATCAATATAGGGAAATTAATGGTACAAGAAAAAGTGAAGAGCATCCGAGCCAGAGACAGATCTCAAATGAATAGGCCAAAAACAGCGATAACTGACACACCATTCTCGTCCACACTAAAAAAAACAAAAGATCGACAACGATGGAAAATTATTGTTAACACTTGTACTTGAGGATTTCAGAGAATCACGATTCCTCAGTAATGAAGAGCAACCACAAAGAGAGAGCTGAGGAAGATGTGCATGCAATACAGACTTTCAGCTTGCATGATTCATAAGAATGTCTTTCCATTTTCCTTTCTCTGATCTAAACCATATTTTCCGATGTTAGATAGATTCCCTCCTTCTTTGTCCCAAATATTAGCATTGAAGTCGTTTATCGCAACGGTGAGATGTACTTTCTGTGAATTTCTTATTTCAGTAATGTTCTTCAGTGGCACTGGTTGGTGCGTACACCTGGATTATCTGTATGGAATATTTTTTGCTCATCTTGAATATGATATACCGAGTGACAATGAGACTAGGGCCATGCTTATATCGTATTTATTTATGAATCGATTTGGATAAAATTTTATACCAAGATACTAGACATAATTTCTGATTGGCCGATAGATATAGTCAAAATGGCTGACTTTCTGTTTTACCGGAAATGATACCAACTTTGATTTTTTAAATGGAACACCCTGTATATTTTAGTCTTGCCAAATTTCAATTTTTTTAAACAAAAAAAATAAGTTTTAGATTTTTATTTTTAAGCATAGAAGGCCTTGACTTGGATTTTTTTTTTCTAATTGACTCTAGAAACTCTTAATAATAGCTATTTTATCAATAAGGTCAACAACACACCTTTAATAAAAGAATATAATTTGCTAAACTCGTTTTTTAAGAAAAAGTCACTTTTTTGAATGGCACCTACTAAGGGCCATCTTGGCATTAGATAGAAAATGTAATTACCAATCTAACGATATGCAGCATGCACTACTTTACCTTTATCTGAAACTGAAAATTAATAAAAATTTATTTTTTTTTTAAATTGAAATTTGGCAAAACTATTATATGTAATTTGACTCATAGATGCAGAAAAATATAAAATATATAAGGTGTTCTATTTAAAAAAACAAAGTTAGTATCATTTCCGGTGAAACCGGAAGTCAACCATTTTGACTATATCTATCAGCCAATTACCAATTATGTCTAGTATCTTGGTATAAAATTTTATCCAAATCGATTCATAAATAAAAAAATATAGGCATGGCCCTAGTCTCATTGTCACCCGGTATATGACCCTATTGGAGATAACTCGTATCTTAGTAACCAGACGTTTTCTATTTTTATTAATAAGAATTGCTACTTCAACCAGTTGGTTTTCGGCATCGCAATTGATAGCTTCAGTTTCTGCTCTAATCTTGCCTGATCTTCTTTTGACCTTCTTGTTCGAATATTGCATGTTACAACTTTGATGGTTCGGTTCCTATCTTTTAGCGAATCCCCCCACAGCAACCTTGTGGCAGATCGAAGAAGTCTCGCTGCGAAATTCTGAGCGTCTTAAAATACTCTACTCGCCTGAGGCAACATTGTTCGAAAATGCGCCATTCATAAAGAATCCAAGAAGGATATTAGCATTATAACACCACGCTTGCTGAGCAGGTTGGTGAGTTTACCATTTAACCGCCCACTTTGGGTCAGACGCTGCTGCCAATTCCTCCGCCCCGGCTATTTTGTTTTCTCGTTACCCACCAAATCTGATGAGCATTTCCCTATCCGCCACCCGGGGAGACGCCCGATGGGGACTAACAACCACACACCGCCGAATACATGCAGATACGCAGATGAAAAACTTACTTTTACTATCAAGTTATACAAATCTCAGTTACTGCAACTAAAAATGCATAGTACATAAGCCTTCCTTTTGATACAATTGTTTAAAAAAAACTGAATAGAAATAGAACTCTTCGCATTATGCATAGTAAAGGGTGGTGAATAATATGAAAATTTTTTTACAATCGAAGTGATAGAGAGTATCAAAATGATAAAAAAAATACGTTTACCATGTTTTTGGGAATGCATTGCTTAAACGTCAAATTTAAAGAACAGTTATTTGAAATACAGTTACATTTAAGTAACAAACGACTTCCGGGATTGCACCGTGTCATTAATGAGGTCGAAGAACTCAACGTTTCGCTTACTGTCGTAAGGGGCTTCATCAGGAGGAAAAGCAAAAGGGCACGGTAACTCAACGTGTAAACCACGCTATAGGCGAAACTCTTTTGCAAGGGAAAGGATAGAAGAGTACGGTAACTCAACGTGTAAACCACGCCAGAGGCGAAACTCCTCTAACGATCGGAAGGAGAAAGGTGAGAATTTATAGGCAACTGCCGTCACGGTTCAGCAAGTGCCGTCGTGTTCAGTGGCGCTGGGCGGGGCTTAGAAATTAGCACTTTCCACATAGAAGGAAGAGGAAAGCCTTCGTCCCGATTCAGATTGTTAGGGTGTCTGTAAGTTTCAATGGCTTCGCGAATCTTTCCGTTAAAGAAGCATTGGGATTTACAGATGGAAGTTTCATCAAAAAGAATCTTACATTTTCTATAGTGCAGACTTTTACAGAGAGATCTGTTACGCAGTAATCAATCTTAACATCCAATCGTAGAAATTAGAAAATTTTATTACGTGGTGCTTTAAAAACCCACTTTAATGTATTTAAAATTGTGAACGTAAATTAATTCATCTGCTGCACAGTAACCGCAACTGAGCAACGTTTCTGACAATGGTAACATTCTACAACTGCTAAAATCTAAAATGATTATGTTATATTAATATAAAGAGAAATTGTCCATAGTTTCGTAAAGGCATACGTACACTCAGTTCTCTTGTATGGAGTAGAAACATAAACACTAAAAGTGAATACCATTTACAGACTCGAGACTTTTGAAATGTAGATCTTCCGCAGATTATTAAAAATATCATAGACTCAACACGTATCTGGTGAGGAAGCACTTAGACGTATGGCAATGGAAAGGGAGCTACTTACGACAATAAAGCGAAGAAAGACCGCTTATCTGAACTACATTTACCATAATAACAAGTATGATATCCTGAAACTGATAGACGAATGAACTGGTATGAACACATTATATTTAATTCATACAACTCCAGACGACAATAAGTATGCCCAAATTGTCGCCGACCTTCATTGAATGGAGATACCACCTGAAGAAGAAGAAGTCATCGCCGTCCCATACATTGGCGTATTTATTATGGTGTATTTACGTTAATCTAACAGTGAATCCGCATTCTTTCTGAGCGGCGGCGGCGTGCAGCTCTCCTTGGTTAGCTCGCTTTTCCTCTACTTTCCGCTGTCCGATTTGCTGCATCTTGGATAACGTAAGGTCAGGTTTTCTTTAATTTACTGCCCTATCCCGCATCGCGTCGATATACTGCAGCGATTGAAACCTTCGTGAGTGCTTCACTCAAACGCTCAAGTAAGAAACCCAGTGCGTTTGCTGTTTCAGTGCATAGTTCCCAGGATTGCTGTAGTTTAATAAGATGTTTACCAAAATCAATCCATTCATCAATTCATTCGGTTTGCAATATTCTTGCTTTGATAATTTCATAGTATAACATGTGTTTAATTTAAGTAATTGTTTTGTGTATTTTGATTCCAAGTTATGCTTTTTCTGAATGTTGCTTTGTGCTAACCAAGCAGCTTTTTTTGAGTACTAATTTAAGTATTATGTGTATTTTTTTTAAATCACATAATGTGGTTTATTAAACTATTTGGATAGTAGACCGCTTCTGGTTCAGATAGCACAGATGGTTTCAAAAGAGGACATTTGTTTTTAAACTAGGAGTAAATTTTGTGTGGTTATGAATGCGCTTAATCCATCAAAAGCATTTGTGACAAGCATCTACGGATTAGTTTCTTTAAAGTACCCAAGGGAACTACTTAATTAGGACTATCTTCGCTTTTCTAATTCCGGCGAAAAATAAATTTAAATCTTTTAGTTGCTCTCATACTTACAGATTATGTATGTATGTAAGTATGTAAGTTGCTTTGATGATTTTGTTGTAACACCATATATTTAGTAATTTATTTATTTTACTTTTGACCTTCTCTTGTCTAACGGACTCTGTTGAATTTGTATATTTGTTTATAATAACAATTTGGGTTGATTTAGTATAAACAATGAACCTATACAAAGGTTGTATAGGACGGGACAAGGTGTCTTAAATTTTAACAAGCTTTATTTGGGAATACGAGGTAAGAAGAACGAAACGTGGATGGCACATATGTAATAGTTCGATATACCAAGAATTGTGAATATTTTTAACTTTGAACCACGGTTATCTTAATTTTAGGAACAATTACAGAGTTGTGGACTTCAGATTCGCATTCTGTTGTAAAACATAATGTTACTAAAATCGACTGTTGGAAATCTGGGAAACGAACATAAATAGCTTTAAGGATCTAGTAACACAAATACACTTTTGCTAAACTGTTTTGATGTTTGATTGATAATCTCAATTACTCTATGGTTATTCAAAGATTACGTTAAACAAAGCTGAATAACTTTCGAAAGTGGTCCTACACGCTTGCACTATTAGATTAATAATTTTGATCTTGGATGTCCATTGTCAACCAAACTTACAAAGTAAGTGGTTACAATGATCGCTGTGTCTGTGTGTCTGTCGCACGGTTCCCGTTAAGGTAGAATACAACTGAAGGTGGATTCCTATGTATTTTTGTCCCCTGAATCCGAATCCACTACTGGATTTTCGATATCTCAACCCGTTTTCGAAATATTCGACTTTAATGTTCGAATTTTCACATTTTAGGCTTTAATATCAATTTTATTTTTATTTAACTAAAGTAAATATTTAAAAAAATATGGGGAGGGCCAGGGAGGGAGGGAGAGAGGGAGGGATAGAGAGAGAGAGAAAGAGAGAGAGAGAGAGAGAGAGTTTTCGAAAATTGAGTGGCATATTTGGAATCAGTATAAAATCTAAATAAAGCAGATATATTTTCTGATTCCGATTATGCAATTAATTTTTCCGGTGAAATTTTGTAAGTTTGGTTTTCAGCCGTACATGCGCGGCTAAGTTTTTTTTTATTTTATTTATGTTTTGGAAATAATAAGTATTGGTTTAAAATTTAAGACTTCTATACCGTTCAGCAATTATGGAAAAACTCAACAATGATGGTAAAATATCGCTAAAATGGAAAACATTCTTGAATATGTCCTTGTTTTAATTCTTTCTTTCTTTTGGCCAATGTTGATAAATCATATCTGTTACTCACATTCATAGGTAAGTTTGACTTCCTTGTATGACTTCATCTAGCACAATGTTAAGTAGTACTGGTATCGTTCTTATATACAGGGAGTTTATTATAACGCGCAATGTGTAAATGCGTTTATTTTACAATGCAATATGGAAACGTTACTGAGTATGTAAAAACATAATATATTCTACGGAGCAAGGGATTCTGTTGATCAAATGGTATAAAGATTTCAGTTTACAGCAAGCATGTGGGTTATTACATGTCCTGTTGTTATTTCTGATGCTTCTTTTTCAATAAAATTACGGTTAATATATTGCATTTTAAAATAAACGCATTTACACATGGCGTGGCGTACTCTTAGAAACCAATAGTAACAATCAAGTACTCATGGAAACGGGAATACCACATTGCGCATTAAAATAAATTCACTGTATAAACGCGTGTTGTACTTCCTTAAGTGTCTGCTTGCCTGCTTGTCTGCATGTGCAGTTGCACTTCCTCCGCCATCAGTCTTGTCGTCACTGTGTCCTTTATACTGCAACGATAAGCAAGTAGGTCAGGCAGCGGAATTTAGCCGAACCTGTAAAGAGTACTTACAAGCATAGTTAAGAGGAGAACAAAGAGTATAGCAAAGCAAAGAAACTTATTACACCATGTTGAAGTACGCATGCTGACTTATTACAAGAGAGCAAAACGACGAATTCAGTCAGGTTTAATTAATTTTCTCTTGTATATGTTAAAAAAAGCAAAATTTAAAACTGACACGAATATCGAAAATTTGATAAGTGAAGTTTTCAGTAAAACAGCCTTGCGAGTCCCAAAGATCATGCTTTACTCGTTGCGCTGCTCTTTGCTCTTTGTTCTACTCTGTTTATACCTTAAACCGTCTGAATAGCAATTGGATTCCGCCTTGGAGCGTAGATTCGTGTCCCATCAACTGAGATAGTGTTTTTTAGTTGTGAAGTAATATCATTTACATTACTAAGGGCCGGTTGCAGAAAGCAATGTTAAGTCTGGTGTTAGCTAACGCGACGTCAAAGTGAACAAAAACGAATAAAATCTCAAATGTTTATGGTAACTAATACATTAGTAAACAAAATTTGATGCGATTTTGTTCACTTTGACGCGATGTTAGCTAACACGAGACTTAACATTGCTTTCTGCAACCGGCCCTAAGTGTTTTGTCTTACTGTTTCAAGATTGCCAGAAACATTAAGATATTTTTACCTATATTGTATATAATTTTGAACTCTCTCGAACTGTTATTCAATCTAGCAAAAGTTGTTTCTCTTGGGGGGACGCGCGCCTCGAAACTAAACTGCTTGTGCCAGATGCTAACTCTTAACTGACTAAAAACTGAATCACGCCACCCCGCCGAACGGAAAAACTCGAAGGGCGACTGCAACGCAGACAGACAGACTGCGACCGAGCGAAAATCATTCATAACCTCCTTCTTTTGACAGACTCGCGTTTTAAATTCACTCTAAAAAACACACTGAAATGCAAGCTCGCAATAGCTACAGAGCGATAAGAACAACACGTGTTCAGCAAAACGGCCTAAGGCCAGAGCGCAGCTGTGCGACGGCTTGAATAAAAATTGATACACACTTAAATTTAGGCTGAAAAATGTGACAATTCAATATTATACACAAGGGGTCGCAATTTAGAAAAATAGGCAAATGACTCGTACATACGTTTCATCTAAAAATGTCCTGACATAGACATAGGCAATGTTAAATAATTCCCAAACAGCAATCTATAAATTCGGGAATGTGATAATTAAGTTATTTTTAAACAAATATCTCGAAATATTTACTGGAAATGCAGTAGATTTTAGATAGGTTGATAAAATATTTATTATAATCGCCTTCATCTATGTCCGAATGACTAGTTTCAAAATCTGCCCATTTATTTTCCTGATGTCATGCGGCCACGTTATCTCATTGGTTATGAATTTGAAAAAATCGGTTATGTAACCAAGTTGTTGCTGCCTCCCCTTAGACTTTGGCACTCCTTGCACCCCGCTTAAGACGCCTCTGAGTGCATCCCATTATCTGAATACTCCCCTTCTTACTCTTATACTGTAATATTGTAGATATTTATTACAGCTTGATTCACTAGAGTTTGTGATGTATTTTGCATCATCAAGTGTTTAACTGCTTCCAATACTTCGTTTTCCTCTACACTTGGTAATTCTCTGCTATTTTCATTAATACTCTGTTGGGTTTTACTCTGATTTCATATTGCCCATATACAATTCCTTGTAGAAGTGTATCGCGACTTTTAGTAGTTTGATTCTTTTCTGAGTGAGATTATTGGTTTGTATCAGTTCACATATCTATTCGTTTTTTTTGTGGCGTTCTCTGCTTACTTTCTTGGCGAATGCAGTCTGACTACTCCCTATTTTTTATTAGCTTTTTGTTTTTATAGAAAGTATACCCTTTTCACTTCCTTTGTGTTTTAGACGCGAAAAAATCACCTTTCGAGATTTCTTCAGATCTTCGCGTTTCAAGTCCGTCTGTTTGTCTGTCTGTTGACTGTATAGTGTATAGCTCAAAAAGTATTTGTTAGAGGAAGACGATATTTTGCACACAAATTATATGTCTACCTGGCACAAAACTGAAAACAAAATTGGTTAAATATATACAGGGTGAGTACCTTCAAAAAATTAAATTCTACTCGAGAACATTAAAAGTAATGTTTTGTACATAACTAAGTTTTTTATCATTGAAGGAAAAGGGTATATTTTAAACCCAACCGCCAGATGCAAGCACATATAGCGCCAGCCTCTACATCGCAAGGTAGAACAAGGTTATGGATTATAAATACATACATACATACATATACAAGGGAAACACCTTAAAAAATTTATTTTCCTATAATATTTAAATTTTTTTTGTTTCAAAGCTTCTGCTTGCAAGGAAAGTTTCGTGTAAAGCCCTTTACAGTTTTTGTCGTTTATTTCTTCGCTGTCTGTCGGTGCTTGTGGTGCTAACTGTAACGACGTTACTAAAGCAGTGTATAGGAACTGAATTTCAAGTATTCTGTATTGAAATTTGTGGCTGAGATTTTACTCTAGATGTTGGTTACTTCTTTCTGCATCTACCGATTTAGTTTTCCTACATTTGTTGTCTCTATTTTTAGCTCGGGTTTTTTCCACTGTACATTTTTCCCTCCCAGAATTAAAAAAATCTGATACGATCAAAGCTATTAAACAAAAGCTGGCAAGGTGCTGCAGTCGAATATGCAAAACATGCAAATGCCTATTTCAGCAACAGCCTGAAACGTCCATATTCAGCTCAACGTCGGGAAATTACGGGAAGCTTTCAATTTAATGCGTCGGCGAACCAGTAGCGAACGACGACCCCTTCGTTTTGGCATGTCTGCTAAAGAAAACAACTTAAGAATTCGATTACATGCAATCAGGGACATTCCGAGGGCTAGTTTAGTTAATAAGTGCTCAGCTGTGGTCTGCGACTATTCTTGAACCCTGCCGAGAAAACAGTTTGTCGCAGAATATACGTTTTAGATTATGTTCTGGCGAGAGACGCAATGCTGGGAAGCCTGACATGTGCTTGGTTACGAGGCCACTGCTGTGATAAGGTCTGTAATGTCCCGATATGTCATTCTCAACCGATGATCGCGATTATGGAGAATAATCATTTTCTGATAGCTGGTTCGGTCTGAGCTGAGCTACTCTCGAAAATTAGCCTTATAGCTTACTAATCGCCAAATAGATTGTTGATAATGCAATTTGGCTAGCGTTCTGTACAATATAAATTTTGAGTGGGGCGATATCGCTATCAGTTGGACGTTTCAAGAATTATATAAACAATATGCTGCCTTCGTAATTTATTGTCCTCTCCACAATAAATTTCTAATTCCTCTACTAAGAATTACTTTTAGATCTTAATCTTTTCGATTTTCATATACAGTGTTCATGTTGATAAACTCATGTTTTTATCTCCAGATATTAGATTTAAATAACGTAAGTTTTAGCTCTTCCATTTCAATGCAATCGAACGTTCTACAAGATCTGGTCGTTCCAATAACAGGTTTTACTATTTAATGTTTCCTATACTGTCAATTCTTTAAAAACTAAATTGTAACAGCACTCTTGTTAACTCGAATGCTCTGCGATTATATGGTCGCGAGAAAGGATTAGAAATAATGGCTCTTATTAATAAGTAAAAACAACGTGGGCGCCAGTTGCCATCAGTGACAACTATAAACTCAATCTATCTAGCAGTCTACATAAAATCCACTTACCATTTAAGGCTTCTATCTTACATTGTATGAAATACAATATCAAAAATAACAAGCACCAAGGATTTAATAAGCTTGAGGTACATGGGTACAGCGAAATGGATTAAAAAGAGACTAAATTTCTTCGTTTACATTTTAAATAAATGGTACACATGGTGGTAGATTCGATAAATGTAAACAACTCAGAAAATCAATATTAAATAAGTAGATAAGTACACCGCGTGAATAAACAAGAAACGTAAAAAATGTCAACCTAGGAATTATTAATAATAAACGCTGTTGTCAATATAAAATCATGAAGTGATATAGTTGGCGAGTTGAATGTGCAAATACAAGATTTGAATTAATGGTTTTCTTAAATCAGAAAAGAGAAGATAGACGAAGCACATTACAGTACTTAAAAAAATATTAACTCTTAACTTAATAAATAATGCTCCTTTGGCAATCTCATTCCTCTTCAGTATAATTACCTCAACTTCTTTAAAACTAGTACATTACTATTAGTATCGATATAATATATGGAACTTAATTGTAAATTTGCAAAGATATAGATCGTCTTGAAGTTGCTTTGAATATAAAAACATGTAAACAACACATTCATACACAGTTGACGTCCACCGCATTCCAGTGCGGTAAAGTAACTAAAAATTTTTTGCCTTTCAGATATCCTTAAAGAAAAAATTTGCTTTGTAACAATAAAGGGTAGATACGTAATCTATCCTTCAGTTGAGTTGTCGAGGCCTAATCTTAACTTTGAGTTAAAGCTATCGGAAAGTTTTTATTATTCCATATACTTTACAATTGTATAGGAGAAAAGCCTAGTAGAACCACCTTTAAGTGTTAATCTCTTACTATTTTCCAGAACTCCATACATGACGCGCGTATCCTGTACAATCTGTACATAAAATTAGCAGACAGCATCCAAAATATGAATGTCATGTAACTAGAATTGGAAGAGTTTAGTGTAAGTTTATAATTTTTTACTTTTTAAACTACATATTCAATGCACGAGAAGCCGGGTAGCGCAGTAGGTAGAACGTTAGACTTACATTAAGCAAGTCGTCGGATGGAATTCCATTGGGCACCAAATTAACTATGCTCTACTCAGAACCGCAGACCTAAGAATTGTAACAAGGTTCGCCCATCACCAAGACACACCTAACACAATGGTTGCTGCGCAAGCACAAAATGCGCGCTCTAACTTTGTAACTCGAAACCGGGGCAAGTTGACCACTACACCACCAGATGCTAGCGTACAAAGCACCAGCCTCTACACCGCTAAGGTAACAAGAGGTAAACGATTATACAAAAATATTTAGTGCAAGGAATTTTCGTATTTAGAACGAATAAATTTTGTTGGTTTGGATAGTTTAAGTAGGAGAACGGAGAATCTCGAGATAATTTTTGCTTCCAAAATACTTTTTAATTTGATAAATTTGCCCAATATGTTAGAATTATTTTATCTACGAGTTTCAAATTATGCTACAAGGAGCGAACAATTACTTAATCGTGGTCAACATGCCACAACTTATGGTCAGCATTCAATCATAAATCGCTTACGAATTAACTTCAAGCTGTTGTCGAGCGAAGTTGATATGTTTAGTATTAACTTTGTTAAATTTAAAAGTGTAATTAGTAGAAGTATCTAGAAGTATCAGAACTCGTTCACTGTTATCGATCTTCTTATTACAAATGCATCTAAGTTCATAAAAGATACAAATACAACGAGTTCACATGAAGTTTCTGATCATGAGCTTATTTCTTGCAAGTTTGGAGTCGTCTGCTCCAAACCAAAACCGTATATTAGAACATACAGAGACTTTAAACAATTTAATGACTAGCAATTTTATGATCACCTGAGATCCATTCCGTGGGGCAACATGTATGATTTAAATAATATTAATGATAAAATAGAATTTTTAAACAGCACCTTAACTACGCTATTTGACCTTCATGCACCCTATAAAACGGCAAAGTTATCAAAGCCTTGTGCATGTTGGCTTTCTGATAAAATCAAAATGCTTATGTCATTTCGCAACAGAGCTCTTAAAAGATATAAATATAAATCACTTTCATTATTATAAACAACTGCCTAATTTCACGACCACAGCAATCAGGAGAGAAAACAAAGCCTTTTTAAATTCTAAAGCAGAACACGTTCTGTGCCACTGTCCAGCTCTCGCAAAAGTCAGAGGATCCATGTTGGGGGACTTCTGGCCCGATATGGTCAGGATTAGCAACACTCCAGTTGCGGTTGTCCTTAAGTACATTCAAAGGATTGGATGGCTTGAGTGATACCCAACTTGGAGAGCTGCTGGGAGGTGGCACAATGGGCCCACTTAATGCGGCCTAAGTGCATGTGAGGTAACTCACCCTCCATTTTGAATCCAGAATCCAGAAATTCTAAATTTTAGTCAGATTCTAAAACACAAAGGTCAGTTATTAAATTAAAATTAAAATAAGTAAATTTGATAGATTAATACAATCAAATTTAGAAAAGTTTTGAATAAAATTGTTTGTTAAGTTGAAATTGAGTAATAGAAGTTAAATTTGAAACAATTTATAATTTATTTTGAAAATAATAGAAATTGAGTATTCAATCATGGTGGTGGAAGTTAATATTGAAAAATAAGCTAATGTTACATGTTACAAATATCCTGCCTATTAGAATATAGAATGTAGTAGGTATAAATCAGATTATTAAATTTTAAAAGAGTGTAATAATTGTAACTAGCATAAAGTAATTTTGTTTAGGGGAGTAAAAATAACAAACTAAAGGTATGTAGACATATTCTGGAAATCTTCTTTTGATTTAATAACAACTTGAAATTCTGCCTTTATTTGTATGAATGATTGGGTATAATACAAATAAAAAGGTATTAACAAATATGCGAGGTGAAAATTAAGGGGAAACATAATTATGAAGTAATACAAGTATATAGTCATTGAAGAGATTATGGAATATGGTTTAATTATATACAAGTAAGAAGAAAATAATATTTAAATGGAATTGGATTATTTAACACATATAAGGAAGAATTTATGTTAATTACTGGATTTGGTGATTGTACGGAAGACGAGTCGATCATTTGAAGGGAGTTGCTGATGTAACTGATTGATTGGGATTGTTCTATTTGGTTGATTACTACAAAGTAGGAGCTGGGGAAAATAGAAGATTAGTTTGGGTACCATCTGTTAGTGGAAACTTACCAGGAAGCTGTTAGGTTGACAGTAACGCGCTAGAGTGTGAGAAACAGAAACATATCTGCAAGCAGCCAGGGTTTTTGACAGGTTGGAGTTTATTGGACGGTTGGCGGAGCGTCGAGGCTGGTCTGTCAATGAGCTCAGTTGTGAACGTCAGGAGCAGTAATGTTTTGAGGTGACCAGCAGTGAAAGTAAGAGGAATTCAGGTTGGTCTTAATTAGTCCTATAGAGGCATATTGAATAAAAGACCATTAAACGAGTAAAATAAATATAACACAGTAGGTACTTACTTTGGTGAATTGAGCAATTGATTTGTGAGTAGAAAGAATATTTGTTTGATCGCTGTTTAAAGTCAAGCTGACAGTTAGTGTAAGTCAATAATTACTAATCATTATAAAAATAGAATTTCAAAGAACGGACAACTAGATTAATGAACCACCCCTTTTAAGAGTATCAAATGCAATACATTTATTAAACAGAATAAAATTTAAATTTCAAATTAAATCAATCAATTTGAAAGAAAATAGTAGAGGTAATATTACGTAATTAAATAAAAGGTGTCCCAAACCTAAAAAGCCACTGCATATTAATGGCAAAGCCCAAAGTGGTGCTGCTATTGCATATTTATGACGCAACCAACTGTGGGGTTTGTAAAATACAATAAGCCACCATTGCAATATATATATATATATATAAAAATATACTTAAAAATCGTCTACAAGGATAGTAGGGATCCCCTTGAAGCTCTAAAAACCATCTAAATAATTATAATTCCCTGCTTTGTTCTAGTAAAAAAACTCGTATTCTTGCATATGAATAAACTAAGTCATGATCTCCCTCTGATTAATAAAGATACTTTAAAATTGTCTATAAACGTAGTAGCAGCCATAACTAGGGGCTTTTGCTACGTCCAGAAATAACCTATTCATGGATGAGTTTGTTTTGTTATAATTGAAATAAAAGTGACGAATTGAACTAAACTTTCACAAAGTTAAGTTTCGTACAAATTAGAAAGTGACTTTGTTTTATTTGCAGTGCACGACAAGGAAGTGATCCTGCGAGGCTGCCAGCTGGCTCCGAAAGACAACCTGGACGTGTGTAAAAAGCTGCTTCAGGAAGGCAAGGACGTCGTTCAGTACTGCAGCCTGTGCAACGAGAACGCCTGTAACTCTGCCCCCTTCAAGGCGGTGTCCGTGGGGCTCGTGGCACTGCTCCTCCCGGTCCTGGCGGCCCTTTAAGAGCCCGAGGCAGCTGTAGATAGCCTTTCTTTTTTCCTGTAGATATTTATCGGTCTTGAGACGCACGACTTTAGATGTACTTGGTTCTAGGAGCGAGAGAGCGTGGAAGTTTGCGTGTCGTTTTGAATGTTACACATAAGTGCTTTGTGTACGGTGCTGAAGCGCTTTAATTTTGTATCTTCGTAGCCGCTGCAGTGGTGTGGCTCGTTGCGGGCCAATGTAGCATTTTTTATCTGACCAGCTACGCCACTGGGTCGATATGCTTTACGAGACGTCCCTACCGGCCACGCGCCGGTAGTTTGGTTAGTAACCTAAATTTATTATTTTTATAGAAGTAGTTATACATGCATAACGAAACTATTAACCAAGATGCCTATCGCCGCGCAGGGATCTCTAGGGCTGAGGGCTGAACGCCACTAGCCAGCGTCGAGGACGCGTTCCGCAGCCCTGCGTCGAACCAACTTTTCATGTATTTATCGTAATGTACCTAAGCGTGTAGATTCTTTAATAAAGAACTGTAAATCTAAGTCTTATCAGTGTTTAGGGTTAGCCACGATTTTGGAACTAGCGAATTAAAAAGTACTATGTCTGTAGTAACGAACGCAAGATTAGATAAAGTCAATCAAGTTTTATGACTTCATTCAAAGTGATATTGCAGCAACGTTTGAAAAATATCTCTGTGAAAATTGGTCTGTGAGGTAGAGTAACATGGCTGTACATGAGAGTGACTTAAAGATAGCTCAACGAGCCTAAGTGGACGTGAATATAATGCACTTTCCTTTAGAATTTAAAATCTAAATCCAGATGTAAAGAAAAATATACGGTACCCCCCACCCAAGAAAAGCGACCTTCCGTGCTTTCCAAGAATACTTCGACACTCAACATCAATCCGTTTTGCCATTACAATGAAATATTTCGAACCAGTTAATTACAAAAAAAAAAAAAATAAAAAAAAAATTTTTGCCGACGACCATACCTCAAAAGTTGATGTTGCCTTTATTTTCGGAGGACCTATCGTATGAAAACGATCAAAGACTGCAGGAAGGTTTCTGGCGACCGGAATCGTGTACACATACGAACATACATACCCCGCACAGCACGTTTAGGCACCCCCCAATACGAGGGAGGAATCTAGTGGGCTGGGGTCTTCACCAAAAGATCCGCACAGCCGAGACGGAGATTTGATATACTGGGTTCATTAGTCGTTTGGCTCGAATTTTAGAGATATTTGCCTCAGAGTGGTTTTCGATATGAGGGAATTTCAATAATTCGTGTCGAAGTAACTAATGTCAAATATAAACAAAAAAAACTGTTCGGCCAAGTATCAATATTAATAGATCCCTTTGTTCTAAAGCAAGGAATTTTATCTCAGCCAAGTTATTACTATGAAGAACGTGGGTAACGTATATCTAAAAAAAGATAATACATGATAATGGATCTAATGCATGATTCACGTTCTATCACTGTACCAATGTCAAAGAGAATACAATTCTCTGTTATTAAACTTGCACTTAATAACGAGAAGCTGAGTACTTTTCTCGTGACATCCAAAGTGATTCATGCACCTTTTCACAAACTTAAAGTCACTGGTTACCCTTTGTTACGATTACACGGATTTTATATTACCGCAATTTGCTAAAGATTAAAATAATACCAAAACTAACATAAAGAAAAACATTGAAATTGTAATATCGTCAGATATTTAAAATAAAAGAGAAAACACAAGATAAACTTGGACATTCACACAATAAACCAATGGATTATACATATACTAAGATATATATTTTACGGGTTGTAGAAAATTTACCGGTTACAAGCGGAAACAAAACTGCTATTTAAACGTTATCAGTATCAACACCTAACGCAATATTTAGTACTTTACTACAGCAACAAACTAGAAAGTTTGGCATGATTAGTTTTAGCAGAATAAAGAACTCGTGATAATCAGGAAAATAATATAACGACGTAAATTATAAAATGTTTGAATTATTACTGTTGCTATGTCTCAAACCTGCAATTAGTTTGTTAAACATTCGAACAGCGCATTATATATTATTTCATTGAAATTTGAAGGAAGAATAACTGAGCGTTTTGCTCCGAAATTGTTAAAAATTCGCTGAAATCTTGCCGAAGCTCTTCTAGTTAAACGTTAGCAGTAGTAGTACCTAACACAATATGTAGCTGCAAATTTAATATAAACTGACTGAAAACTGTTAATATTTTACTCTGATGTTGTAAAAAAATGGATGTTGGTAAACTTTCGCTGAAAACGTGCTGAAACTTTTATACCAAATTCCAAAATATTTGGCTCTAAACCGATACAAATTGGCTGAGAGCTTCTTAAAATTTCACTCCGAAGTTGCTAAAAGTTCGCTAAAACCATGCCGAAACTCTTGTATTTAACCGTTATCAGTATCAGCACCTAATGCAATATTTAGCTGGAAATTTAATCAAAATTTGTTAAAGCTAGTAAAATTTTACTTAAATGTTGGTAAACGTTTGCTGAAAACTTACTGAAGCTTTTCTACCAACTTCCAAAATATTTGGCTATAAACTGATACAAATTGGCTCAGAGCTTCTTAAAATTTCACTCCGAAGTTGCTAAAAATTCGCTGAAACCTTTCCGAAACTTTCCTATTTAAACGTTATCAGTGTCAGCACCTAATGCAATATTTAGCTGGAAATTTAATCAAAATTGGCTGAAAGCTGGTAATATTTTACTTAGATGTTGGTAAACGTTTTCTGAAAACTTACTGAAACTTTTTTACCAACTTCTAAAATATTCATTTTAAAATGATAAAAATTGGCTGAAAGCTTCTAAAAATTTTACTCGGAATTTGCTAAATCTTTGTTGAAACCTTGTAGAAACGCTTCTATTTAAAAGTTATCGGCACATAACGCAATATTTAAGTGCAGGTATAATAAATTGGCTCACAACTTTTAAAATTTTACTCTGAAGTTGCTAACATTCGCTAAAAACTTGCTGAAACTCTTCTACTAGCTCATTAAATATTGCTTGGAAATTTGATAAAAATTGGCTGAAAAGTGTTAAAATTGTACTCTGATGTTGTTAACAATTCGCTGAACACTTGCCAAAACTTTTCCACCAACTGGTTAAACATGTTGAATTGACTGAAAAACTTCTTAAAATTTTACTCCAAAGTTGCTAAAAATTTTAGATCGGTTGCAAATTTGATAAAATTTGGCTGAAAAGTGTTGAAATTTAACTTAGATGCTGCTAAAAATTAGCTAAACCCTGCCAAAATTAATCTGCCAGCTGATTAAATATTGGTTACAAATTTGCTAAAAACCTCTTAAAATTTTACTCCGAAGTTGCTAGAAAATCGCTAAGAACCAGCCGAAGTTCTTCTATTTAAACGCTAACAGTGTCATCACCTAACGCAACAAAAAAGGAAGTTTGACATGATTAGTTTTAACAGAATAAGGAACTCTTGATAATCGGGAAGATAATAGAACGACGTAAATTATAAAATGTTTAAGTTATTACTTTTGCTATGTTCCAAGTTTCCAATTGGTTTGTTAGACATTTAAACAGTGCTTTATATCCAGAGATCGAAAAAAACTGATCCTCAGCGGGCTGTGGAAATTCAAACGTATGAATAATCTGTTGGTGGCACTGTAAGTCTATGTCAAAGTCGAGGTTAGCAGGTTAGGTTTTGGGTCAGCCTGTGTCAAAACTGACGCAAAACCTAACCTGCTAACCTCGAATTTGACATAGACTTACAGTGCCAACAACATATTATTCATACGTTTGAATTTTCACAGCCAGCTGAGGATCAGTTTTTCTGGATCTTTCGATATATTTTTTCACTGCAATTTAAAGGAAAACTAAATCGGTGTTTACACCTATAGGTATAACCTTGTAACAAAAACGAACCAAAACCACCGCCGATCTTTGTATCACGTGTGACAAACATCAGACCGCTAATAGAGCTCATCGAAAGCCTGGCAAAAGACAACAATAGTTTTAAAAGAATTAGAAGACCAACTTAAAATCCAACCGCAAACTCAAGAAAAATACAGTGCAATCATCAAGGCCTTACAAGAACGTAGCACGTTTCATACGTATAAACCGCAGCAAGACAGGCCTTTCAGGGTCCAGCTTGGACATCAAGTCATCAATAAATGGAACATCAAGCACCGAGTTACGAAAGCTCCCTTATCTATGTTCTTTATTGATCTGCAAACAAAGGACAATAATAAGGAAATATACGATTTTAAACTTCTACAAAATTGTGTGGTGCAGTTTGAAGCACCTCATGCGAAAAGAGAAATACCGCAATGTACGAAGTGCCAGAGATATAGATATAGATGCGTCAAATGTATAGGAAATCACGCAACAAGCTAATGTCCAAGGAAAGAAAAAAATGACGAAATAAGGAGCGTAAACTGCAACGGTAACCACCCCGCTAACTACAGAGGGTGTTGGGTTCATAAACAACTACAGCAGAAGCTCTACCCGGCATTGGAACAAAAGATCACCCCTACCCAAACTAGATTTGTTCAACCTGGAGTGACCTACGCTCAACAAACGACAGGTAATCGTTTACTACAAAATCTCAAACGCCTACTATTGAATATTAAAAATAAAAATATTTAGAAATATCTCCGCACCCTCACAGCTAAGGAAACCACAGACTATTCACTGTGGAAAGCCACCAGAAAAATTAAAAGAACACAGCAGGCATCACCACCTGTAAAAAATGAAAATGGAAAATGGACGCGAACTGACAAGGAAAAAGCTATTGCTTTCGCCAAACATCTAGAAACAGTATTTACACCTTTCCCCTCTCAGCTCAACCCAGACGAAGAACGCGGAATCTACAGTTCACTAGACGCATCTTTCCAAATGGAATTACATATTAAACCATTCACAATGTTGGAAGTCGAAAGAACCATACTAAAAGAAATAAACCCAAAAAAGGCACCAGGCTGGGATCTAATTACTGGAAAAGTACGGCAAGAAATATCACCAAAATGCTTAAAAGCACTGACATTTCTATTCAATGCCATCCTCCGACTGAAATACTTTCCCAAACAGTGAAACAGCTGAAATAATACTAATCCCCAAACCGGGAAAAGATTTAACTAGCGTCGAATCGTATCGGCCTATAATCCTATTGCCGGTGCTGTCGAAAGTGTTTGAAAAGTTGCTATTGAAAAGACTCAACCCGGTATTGGAATCATACCCAACCATCAATTTGGGTTTAGACGCCCCCACGGCACGACGGAACAAGTACATCGAATTATTCACACAATCAACAATGCCTTTGAATCTAAAAAGTATTGCTCCGCTGTGTTCCTAGACATCAAGCAAGCCTTCGATAAGGTGTGGCACCAAGTCTTGAACTATCAACTGAAGATGATATTACCGTATCACTACTACGAAGTCTTCAACTCGTATTTGGAAGGCAGATGGGTCATGGTCAAACTAAACGAAGAGCTAACGGAACTCTACCCCATTGCTTCTGGAGTGCCCCAGGGCATCGTACTTGTCCCAGTGCTATACACAATATGCACAGCTGATCTACCAACAACGAAGGCAACAACCATAGCCACCTATGCTGATGACGCAGCAATATTAGCTTCAGATAGCAACGCGAGTGTCACAACTGAAAACTTCCAAAACACGCTACGCCTAATAGAGGATTGGATGAGAAAGTGAAAAATTCAAGCTAACACCTCAACATCATCGCATGTCACGTTTACAACGAGAAGAGGTACATGTCCACCGGTAACACTTAACAATATCCCGATTCCCCAATCTGAAGAAGTTAAATATCTGGGCATGCATCTAGACCGGCGGCTCACATGGCGTAAACACATACTGCTCCACATAAGTTAGGGATATTATGGAAAATTTGATTTTTCAAACGAGAAAAAATGTTTTCAAAGACGATTTTAAGCTATTTAGTTTTTAAATGCTTGGTTTTTATTATAAAAAGGTATACAAATTAAAAAAAAATTTTTAAACAAAAAAGACAAAAAAAAATGAAAATTCGGTGAAAGTGACTAATAACTTAATTTCAAATTAATAAAAAAAAAAGAAAATTAACACAAATTTCTTCTTAATTTCCCTTTCAGCAATAACGAGTATGTCCTCCGTGGGCTTCAATGGCAGCTTGGCAACGTCTTTGCATGCTGGTTACGAGATTATTAAAGTTTTCTTGCGGAATCTGTTGCCAGAGTTGTGGAAGCAAATTTCTCAATTGTTCCATGGTTTGTGGTTGGAGATTATGATGATCCAAAGCTCTCTGCAACTGATCCCAAGCATGCTCTATCGGATTTAAATCAGGCGATAGAGCAGGTAAAGCTAAATGAGGAATTCCATTGGTTTCAATTGCATCCATAACTGCCATGGATCGATGTGGACGAGCGTTATCGTCCAAAAAAAGGAAACCAGGACCCACAGCAGCATGAAACTCTGGCACAATGTTGTTGATCACCTGATTCAAGTATACTTCTGAATTCATGTTTCCCGGAATAACTAGCAAGTCGGTACGGCCATCATAACAAATGCCTCTCCATACACAAACAGTGCCTCCTCTGAAAGGGTGAACTTCTTGTACTGATCGCCGGTGTCTTGGCACCAAAGGTTGTGTCCAGACACGCGTTCGACGACTATCCGAAAAACGACCATATCTCGATTCATCAGTGAACAGTACCAACTTCCACTCTTCTGTCCAATTGACACGCTCTCTTGCCCATTCTAATCTTTGTCGCCTATGTTGGCGAGTCAATGGTACACCTCTAAAAAGTCGTCTAGAACGTAAATTGACATCCCATAAACGTCTTCTGACAGTTTCAGCTGATATTGCTGTTCCTGTGGCTTCGGCGAGCCTGCTACACAACATTCGACATGTGCTCAAAGGTTCTCGGCGTGCAGAAATGGTGATATATCGGTCTTCAGCAGGGGTAGTTATTGATGGGCGCCCAATTCTAGGTCTTTCTTCAACAGATCCAGTTTCTTGAAAATGGTTAAAAAGTCTAGAAATGACACTTTGGCTAACTTGAAAAAAAGTTGCTACGTCACTTTGTCGTTGACCACCCTGTAGCAAACCAATTGCTCTATTTGCTTCGTCAGATGTTAATTTACGTCTAGGCATTGGGAATTAGCAACCAACAAAATTTTTATAGCAAATTTGCACAATAAGTCAACAAATTGACAAGTAAACCAAACAAACAATTGATTCGTTAGAACGGGTTTGAAAGAGAAGAACTCTCCACAGCCCTCTACTTGCAATATAATGCTACATTTATCCGTATGGCATAGGTATGATAACTAGCAACTTTAATAAAGTGTCAAACATGACAAAAATTTGAAAATTAAAAAATTGAGCAGATTTTCAGATTTACGAAGAGAAAACAACTTGGCATCAAATTCAGTCAGATGTACTGGCTACTTGGTCGACAATCTCAGCTGAAACTAGAAAATAAACTCTTACTTTATAAATCTATTCTCCGACCCATCTGGACTTACAGTGTACAACTATGGGGTACGGCCAGTACCTCTAACATTGAAATCCTGCAACGATTTCAGAACAAACCCAAGTAGCACAATTCATTGTACCAATATTGGTCAAATGTTAAATAAATGTCTTTCATTGGCTAAACATTTCATCGTACAGTATATGTCTTTTATATGTTACACCAATATTGGCTCTACAACATTTATTTAAACATGTTGGCAATGCATTGGTCGGATGTCTTATATCTGTTGTTGGAGATCCGACTTAAATCCAACATTGAATAGACATTGTAAATTCGACAGTAGGATGATATTAGCTAGCCAAAGTTTCACCAACATAAAACCAACATTCTAAATAAAATGAAAGATTTCGATTTAAAGCCAATATTTAACCAGCATTCGAATAACGACAGTAAAATGATATTGGTTGGCCAATGTTTAACCAATATAAAACCATTATTCTGAATAAAATGGTGATTGCCTACTTAAATCTTATATTCAACCAACATTCAAAATACAACAGGAAAATGATATTCGTTAGCCAATGTTTAACCAATATAGAACAGTCATTCTAAATAAAATGCTGGCTACCTATTTAAATGCTATATTCGACCAACATTCGAAATACAACAGTAAAATGATATTCGCTAGCCAATGTTTAACTTATATAAAAGCATCATTCTGAATAAAATGCTGGCTACTTATTTGAATGCTACATTCGACCAACATTCGAAATACAACAGTAAAATGATATTGGTTAACCAATGTTTAACCAATATAATGTCGTCATTCTAAATAAAACAATGGCTACTCACAATATTTAACCAACACTCGATTGGGACAATACAATTATATTGGTTGACCAACGCCTAATCAATATAAAGCCAATATTCTATGTAAAACGATGAGTTATATTATAACTTAAATGCAGTGTTTAACCAAACATTCTAAATGCAGCGGTAATATATTTGTTCGCCTATGTGTAAAAAATATAAAACCTTTATTCTAAATAAAACGATGAATTCTTACTAAAATATAATATTTAGTCAATATTCGAAATACAGCAGTAAAAAGATATTCGTTAGGCAGTCTATCACGAACACAATCAACGAACTTAGTTAGGCTACTTAAACAGGATATTGCGAACTTCATTTTTTATTAAAATATGAGTATATTTTGGTACAATTGTCTCTGCTCAGAGATTATTAACGACGTCACAGAATGTGTACAACTAACTCTCAGGGAATGGAAAGAATTATTATAGTGCAAATAAATTACCTAGTGATAAAATACGTTGCTTATTTATTTCTAGTCCCACTTCTCTCGTAAAAGTATTCATTCTCCATCTCGCCGTGTTTATACAAACTTTAATAGATTTAAAATTAAAACAAAGGTAAATAATACTATTGACGAGCTAAGCAGTAATCACTTTCTATGTTCTGACTTACCCTTGCCATTTAATTTAAAAAAAAACTGCCTATTTTGTGGCGAGATTATTATACGGACAGTGAAAGAAAATCGTGTTTTAAAATCGGTAGTTTGTGTTCGAACTCTAAAGTTTAAAGATTATATATTAAGGATTTCTGAAGCAAGCAAAGATTTATGGACAGCAAATTCATTTATTATTCCCCACAATTACGTACGAAAACTCATTGTGGTCTTTAAAAGAAATTTATTTACCTGACAAAAATGCTATTACCGCATTTTTTATTCTAAAAAAGCCTGCTGTTACTTTAGAAAAGATTATTGGGTTCAAAACTATAATAACGTAGCACCGCAAAAAATAGCCTGTTTTGAGATTTGGTGTTCATAACTTTTATATTTCTCCTTGGCTTCGATGTAGAAAAGAAATAAAAATACAATTTTACATAATAAACTTTAAAAAAGCATAAAAACAAAAAATATTACATTCCTTTATTAGCATTACATATACACAGCGTGAATTATAAATAAGAAATTTGTTTAAACAGCCTCATCCCAAATATTAAAGCTATCTAGAAATAAGAAAAAAAAAATCGAATATAAGCATTAAAACTCAAAAATGCACTTTTCATTACTGTGGTTACACAAATAGCTATTATTATTCCCAAGATCTTTCAAGTTGAATACCGCCTCAAGAAAGCAAATTTAGATTATATTTTTTAAGCTGAGCCAGTTCGTGTTATTTAGGTGCCTAAACACTACGCGGTTTACATAGCTTTAGATTTACTATGTTTAATTAATAGCGTAATGAAAATGTTGTAAAGAACGTTTCCTGTAAATCTCGTTCACGGTTTGAATAATAAGATTTTGTTATCCATGATTTCTTCTTTGCGGAATTTTTTGGCACTCAGTGGTTGATTGATTAAAAAATAATGATATTTATGTTCGAAAACTTCTCAAAATTTAAATTTTTCCAAAATAAGGTTAACTTTCTAATTCAACTTAAGCATTATATACACTAAATTGTGGAATAAAATCCCCATTTGACGCCCAGTTTTTACGGGTTTGGCTGTTAAAACTTTTTTATTATGAAACCTCTTAAATATTTTCAGATTTTTTATACACTTATTAATTCTCTGGTATTGGTATTAATGCATCATAAAATTTGGTACAAATAATGAAAACCCCAAAAATAATTTCATAGGATGCTGTAATAAAACATTAAAACAGGTTGCTTCGTAGCAGATACGGAATTTTCCATTGCTAGAAAGAACAGGTAAATGTGCCCTTCAGTACCAGGAAATGCAAAGGACCGCTACCTCCAACTACAATAGCTTTGCAGGCTTTGCTTCTGTACCTGACAATTCAGTGGCGGCACTATATTATATCATTCAGCCGGGAATATCATTACTTTTTATTTGAATAGCTTCATTTATTTGCCGTTATTAATGAGTTCGCAATAGCTTTGAACTATAAGTCTGATTTCTTTGAATATAGTTGTATATCTGATAATGTGTATGTAATGTAATTTGTAACCTCGTGATAATACTAATTACATTTTGAAAAATCAACATGTTTTCATATTTTGCAGTATTTAAATCGCAAACATTTTTTCAGATTGTTTTCCTCCTAGTAGAATATTTATAAGTAGAGAACGATATTTTTTGAAATATCAAACCAAGCAATTACAGTACGTAATGTACAATTTATTTATTAATATGCCTACATTTATCTGTCCCTGTTTTAGATTTATTGAAATAGGAACTTTATATTAGCGTTTTTTTTCTAATCTTCCATAAAAAATCAATAGCCTACAGTAACATCATAGTCATAAACTAATTTAAACATCGCTAATATGATGAGTTGATGACATTATATCAGTTTCCTTTTTTTTTATTGTTTTTTGATTTTGATGTCACTCGAGCTGCTGCGTTTAGTGTTTAGCGAGAGCGAGAACGAGACCGAGAAATGATTGTTCTCGCTCTATTCTCTACCTCGCTCTCGATTAGGAGATCGAGGACGAGAGGTCTTAGTTGACTCTATAGCTGTCGTGGACCAAGAAACTAATAAATTAAAATTGTTTTCTATGGAAATTCTAAAACTGCTTTATCATTTTTTTTTGTAAACCCATAGCGATAGGTAGGTCAAAATTCTCGGTCTCGGTCATCCTACTTCTCGCTCTCACACTCGATTCACTACCGCCTCTCTCGTTCTCGGTGCGAAAATGAGAGCGAGAACGAGAAAACGGCCCCAGTTTACTTTAGCTCGATGGCTACCGAAATTCTACCGTTGAATGAAGCAATAAGCGTTCTTCACTACTTTGTCAGAAAAAGAAAAGTTTTACTCCACTACAAGTTATTACCTATTTTTTAAACACAACTTAAGTTTTTTTTTCGGTAACAGACACGCATAAAAGCGGGAAGTATATTTAAATTGTTATCATAACGTCCATAACCCCGAATTACAAAGGCGATGGGATGGTATAGCGACGCAGCATGGAGGATGATATTCAAATCAAAAATAATGAAACGAAACTTTGAAAATGCACATCTTTATAATCAGTTTTTAGTATGAAAAAGGTATAAAGTAATTTATAGTAGTAATTATTTCACTGTATATATTTTCAGCTGTAGATTACAAAATAATATTAGAAACTTTAATGTAAAAAACGTTAACCTCTGCTTTCCTAGCTCTATCTACATAGATTTGTCATATTTTTAAAAGCGGCAGTTATTGCGAGAATATCTAGTGCGTGGTACGCCACTGCGTATTTGTTCGTTAGTTTTTGGTTTTGCAACCTAAAGAAGGGTGTTTGACCGCTTCCAAGTTCCATTGCAGCAGAATATGCAGATACTGATGGTACTTGCTTTCTAGCTCCTACCATCTTAGTAAAGTGTATCGTTTTTAATCACGTTTGCAGCGAAAAAGGTAAGTTGAACCCATTTTTCTCTATTCTTATATATAATTTAGCTAATTAAACATTTGTAGAAGAAAATGACTGGTCGAGTTCTAAAGCATAGAAAAGTGGATAAAATATACAAAAATTTTATTAGCGCAATTTTGAAGGACCGACAACCACAAATTAACGATTTAATACAGCCAAATCCTAATAGCACTGTCATTGTACAGTCAAATTATATGCCACCTTTAGAACAATGTTCAAGCGACTTTAATATTTTTTCGGACAGTAACCGCGTTTCTCAGGAAGATGGCAATTCTGCAAATAGTGTAAATAATCATACCTACCAAAATGCGGATATTGTTAACGAGTGTAACATAGAACAGTTTTTAAAAGAATGGGCCCTCGAACACAAAATTACCCACATTGCTGTAAAAAACCTATTAGAGGGTTTAAATAAACATCTGCCCAGTTTAAATTTACCCAATGACCCCCGAACATTACTAAAAACAGCTAGAAATACCGAAGTTCGTGAAATGCAAAGTAAACTTTCCACAAAAGGTGAATTTAAGTACTTCGGAATAAAAAATAAATTAGTTAGTTATCTGGAAACTGATGTAATAAAAGAGCACATTCAAAATTTTGACTTCAAAATTTCTTTACTATTTAATATCGACGGTATCCCCGTATTTAAAAATTCCAGTACGCAGTTTTGGCCAATTTTGGCAAAACTTTGCCTGCCCAATTTGAGAATGGACCCGTTTGTAGTCGCTATATATTGCGGAGATTCCAAACCAAAATCGATCGATGATTATTTTTACGATTTTATAAATGAAATAAATTTTCTGATTTCTTCTGGAATCTCGTATGACAATGTTCAGTATGCTATTAATATAAAGGGTATTGTTTGCGACGCACCAGCTCGGGCTTTTATAAAATGTATTAAAAACCATACAGGTCGGAGCAGTTGTGAAAGATGCTGTGATAAGGGTTTGTACATAGAACACCGCATAGTGTTTATAAATAATAATAGTAAGAAAAGGACCAATGACAGCTTTCGAAACCAATTAGATGCCAATCATCATGTTAGCGAGACGCCATTGACTAAAATTGCTAATTTAGAAATGATTAAAATGTTTCCTTTGGATTACATGCACTTGTGTTGCTTGGGTGTTATGCGAAAATTATTAAATTATTGGATGAAAGGCCCAATTACAAAAAAAAGCAATCCGGCTATCAGTAAGCGCTAGAATGAAATTAAATGACCGACTAGTAGCATCAACAGTATTTATACCAAGCGATTTTAATAGAAAGTGTAGGTCATTAACTAATTTAGATAGCTGGAAAGCGACAGAATTAAGGCTATTCCTACTTTATTTAGGGCCCATCATTCTACACAAATTATTGCCAATCCATTTATACGAACATTTTTTATTATTTCATTGTGGTATGAGAATACTATTGTGTTCAAAATTTGTAACAGACACTACAAAATTAAACTTCTCAAGAGAAGTATTAGCAGCATTTGTTACACATTTTTCAAAACTGTACGGTTCGAATTCTGTAGTTTACAATATTCACAATTTGCAGCATATAGTCGATGACGTTGAGTATTTTAAGTGTAGCCTGAATGACATTAGTTCTTTTCCATTTGAGAATTTCTTAGGGCAATTGGTAGCTGTCGTGCGATCACCCAACAAACCTCTACAACAGATAATTCGTAGATTATCCGAACGATCCAGTTTTGGTAGACCGTCAAAACAGAAAACGCGCTCAGAACATACAAAAATACATTTTACAAATTTTACCGTTTCTACAACCCATCAGGCTGATTCTTTCGTTCTTTTACAAGACGAAACACTTTTTCATGTAATTTCTAATCATAGCGGCGGGAAATTGCAGGGACAGCGATACACTTCTTACGAGGATTTTTATAGTTACCCTTTGCAGTCACGGAATGTCGGTATATATAAATTTTCAAAAACATCGTGTGAACCATTCACTACAAATAATGCTCAAGTAAAATCTAAATGTTGCGTTTTCCCAACTGAAAAATTTTTGGTTTGTTTGGAGCTTCTACATTAAATTTATAAATTTACTCTACTAACAGAATGGATAAGACTTGGGATGTTGTCTTCTGGATATCGGAACGTGCCGTCAATTATGTCCCATCTTCGTGGGCTAATGAAGACAAGACGCTATATAAATGGCCTACGGGGCCATCTCGCCCAGGACAACCATCTCTTGCCGAGTTAATAAAGAACTGCCAGGATATTACAAACAATTATAGATTGTTTGCTGCAAAATGTAAAAAAACCGTTACGAGTTTACAAGAAGCTGAACGTTACACGAGCAAGGGGGAAAACGGTTTCAGCGACTTGGACTCCAACGCGGATGATGCTGTTTCAGAAACAGCATCGGTGTCGTCCGCCAAAAGTAATGCTGTTATGGAAGATGAACAGTCCACGGACGAAGAGGGCGCAAACGCATGGTTACGGCCCAGTTTTAATATGTCAAATAATGGTATTTATTCTGAGATGTCAGTACAATTGTTATCATTTTTAAATTATTTACCATTACAGTTAATGTCGGAACACTGTTGATGGGTAGTACCGCAGTGCTAAATGACGATACCTTTGGTGAGCTTGACAATACCCTTACATCAAACGGTAATTAAAAATACTAGTTTGGCGTTGAACTGTGTATCAACTTATTTTTATTTATTTTCATTGAAAATTCAGAGCCTCAACCAAACACTCACCCCGGCCAGAAGAAATTAAACCAAAGCCAAAGTGACACCCAGCCAATCCAATTATCAAGTAAGTGCAACAATATAATTATGGGAACAATAGAAGTGTTTAGACTATCAAATAAAAAGTTCCCATCACTACAACAATTTATTCATACTTTGAATATTGAAATTACTTTCCTGGCGATTTTGACCTTTAAATATTTCATGCTAAAGCTAAACCCGAAATTAAGTGTTAATTATGTGCTCCATATATTCAACAAATATTGTATATGTAAGCTAACGTTAATGTTGATGTATTTCAAAAAGTGTGCTTTGACTTTCGATGGACGTCGCAATGACGCGGTTGCAATGCCCGTTGAAACTTTCGAATTTTAGTTATATTTTCAGTGTTTTACAAATTTCTTTCTTTTATTGTTATTTTAGATTCGGAGAAATACTTAGTTCGGATGCTTTCCCAGTTAACCCATGAAGTCAGAGAGTTAAAAGGGGCAATTAATCAGCTGGAGAACAGGTTAATTGTGAGTGAACGAGGACATGGACATAATCCACGTGTCGGCAACAGCGAGCAACAGGATAGAATTTTGAATGTGCTTCCTGCAAATTCTAAAGAACAATTGTTAGAACTAGAGGCCCTAATATCCACTTCTCAGGATTCTTTTAAATTGCTGGTGAGATAATTATATACTGATAAATAAATCAAAATAAAGGGGGGGACCTATTCTCAGTTACACCCGGTATATAATCATGATGATGATGATGATGATATACTTTTTTTACAGGAGGATATACTGTACTTGGTTGGCGGTGACAACTATAAAGGTGCAATTTATGCTTGCATGAAGAAAATTATGGTCACTGATGTGGCCAATCTCTACTCTGGCCAAGGAAAACTACACGGCGGGCAAAAAAAGGATGCCTTCAAAGATCTGAGAATATGTGCTGCGTTGATGGGTAAGATTTGCTTAGATACTTTTAAAACATATTTATTCTAAAAACGCATACCTATTTTGAAAAAAAACCACTTTTTTGTTTCATGAAAATTCAGAACTGTTATTTACCTACGATAAAAAAGACATGGTTTTTTTTGTACTTAAGGTATGCGGAATTCATTGGCTTTTTATGACAATGCGGATTTCGTGATAAATCGTATAATAATTTCGTTATTTATTACAGGAGCAATTCGACGAAGGTTCCCTACTACTACGGAAGCCGAGTTCAAAGATAGAGTAGGCACCTTCTTGCGCACGGCCAAAGACAGGGACGGAGGAAGAAAACGCCGAAAAACGAATTTAAATATTGTGTAGGTATATACTAGTATTAGTTTAAATGTAGTGTGTAAATACTAATAATCATCTTAATGTTAAGTGTCAGATTTTGTGAATTTTACTTTGTATTGTTTTATTTTAGAAATTTTACAGGCGGATTCATAATTAGTGAACCAAATTGAAATAGTAAATTCCTCATGCAAAAAAGACAAGACTTATGGATGAACAATGAACATATCTATTTAACCAATAGGTTACCGCGATACGAGGTGTTGGAATTTCTTTTTTATTTATTATACACCATATTGATTTTTTCTGAATAGGAGGGAAGATGTTCATTAAATTTTCAGAGAATTTTCTGTGTGCATTTTTGAAATGTATATTAAATTTTCAAAAAAAAAGAAGGGAGCAAGTTAACCGTTATCCTGCTATTTCAAATTTACAAATGCACCGTGTTGGATAAAATAAAATTAATGTCTGTTTCCAATTAAAAATATGAAGGAAATTTCAACACCTTGTATCTCGGTAACCATTTGGTTAAATCCACATATTGATATAAACTTTCTGTGATCTTCATGCCTGAGGTTTTGTTCACTAATTATGAATCCCGCAGATATATTATATAATCTGTATAAACTAGGTGGTTTAAGTGTGTCATCTTGTATATTTTATTTTGAATTATGTATTATTAGTATTATTGATTTCTTGACGGGTTCTATATTAGCTTACCGGGCTACATATTATTAAAGTTAATCTTCAGGTCATAATTTGTTTTATAGATTTACAAAATTTTAAGTGTTCGAACGGACTGATTTTTGGGTAGATGTGTGTATATATGGGGGTACATTGAGTGCTTGTAGGCCTTGTATAAACCATTGTGGAGTTATGCCAGTGACTGATATTATTAATAATAATAATAATAATAATATTTTTTAATATATTATTGCTACTCAGCAATTTTCAGCATTTTCTTTCGGGTAATAAACCACTTTTTTCTAACACTGAAACGTTTAATTGCAAGAAAAACCGCCATTGCAATATCGGGAATCCATAAAAAATGTAATTCTTTATCGAAATATGTCATAATATACAGGTCATTTCATTTAAAAAATTTTGTTTTAAGAATATCTCGTAATAGTCGTAATCAGCGTAAAAAATTAGATACTTTTGTTAAGTTAATCGACCTCGTAGCTTCAATACCAACAAAGTTAAAAATAGTCAGCACTTAACTTGGAATAGGCTGCATATCTTGTATTGGGAGTTTTTTTTTATTTTTATTGTTATTATAATTATTATTATTATTAGGAAATTTTATAGATATAAGCTCATATATACTTTGTAAATATTATTAATTATGTATCTTAAATGCGATTCTGTATATCTTCTATTGTGTATTATTATTATTATTATTTTATTATTTTTATTATTATTAGTGCTATTATTATTATTGTTAAAAAACTTTCTCGGAAATAAATATTATTGAAAATACTCTTGTAGCTGTCATTGTCTTAAATAAATAGTAATGCATAATATGCACATTTACTATGTAGGCGAGACAGATGCAGCTTATATTGGATATGTTGGCAGTCAATGTTTAACCAGCATTCTCTTTACTATGCAGATATGACAATTATAACTTATATTGAACGAATGTTGGCAGCCCATCGTTAATCAACATAATATGTTGATTAACGATTGGCAGCCACATAGTCCAATATAATAAGTTATAATTGCCATACCTTCATAGTAAAGAGAATGCTGCTTAAACATTGGCTGCCAACATGTACCCAATAAAAGCTGCAATTGTCTCACCTACATAGTAAATCATATGTTGGTTAAGCATTGGCTGTCAACATGTATCCAATATAAGCGGCATCTGTCTCGCCTGCATAGTAAATGGTATGTTGGTTAAACATTGGCTGCCAACATGTATCCAATATAAGCTGCAATTGACTCACCTACATAGTAAATCATATGTTGGTTAAATATTGGCTGCCAACATATATCCAATATAAGCGGCATCTGTCTCGCCCACATAGTAAATGGTACGTTGGTTAAACATTGGCTGCCAACATGTATCCAATATAAACTGCATCTGTCTCGCCTACATAGTAATTGATATGTTGGTTAAACATTGGCTGCCAACATATATCCAATATAGGCATCATCTGTCTTACCTACATAGCAAGTGGTATGTTGGTTAAACATTTGTTACGAATGTCTTACCAATTTAACAAAGCGTTAACATTTCCAATATAAAGCCAATAATGGAAAGCCAATGTTGGCCCAACATGTTTGTGCTACTTGGGAAGTGGTTAGGTGTATCGTTAAGGCTCCCTGGTATGTGCCAAATCACATAATACAAAAGGATCTTAACATGTGCGCGAAGTAATTAAAAATTACAGTATTAAATACAGAACTCGGCTTACAACTCTTTCTAATGAACTAGCCACTCAGCTAGCACACATCAACGACACTCGACAGTTAAAGCGGTTCAAGCCCTCGGACCTGCCCATCAGGTTTGTTTAACTATGCATTTGTTACATAGGACTGACGTGCTAATTTACTAAATTACACAATTTGTTAGAAAATCGTACGACACTCATTAATGACCAATAGAAAAATTAGTTCACGATCCGTAACCAAGACAACAACAAAATTTCTTGGAAATTTGTTGTAGGTAGATCAACCTAACTGTGAGGGCTTGTATCGTTACGATTTTCTTACCGAATCTGCATTCGAGCATTAATTCATATCCGGAAATTATTTTTCGTGCATTCCAACAACGTCCTAATTTGCCCTCGCGTCCTGCTCGGGCAAATTAATACAACGTTGTTGGAACGCACTCAAAAAAATTTCCGGAAAGGATTAATGCTCTTATGAGATTAGTCTGTAAGTAGTTAGTTAGTTAGGTTAGTCAAATGTCATACCATTTACTTATTGTAAATATGCAATAAATAAAATAAAACACCTATAGGTACCCTTGTTCAGTAAAAAGTTTACAATATGGTCAAAATAAAACCTCGTCGCTGGTATTTAAATAAGGCACCCACAGGATATACAATTAATTTTCAAACTCACTGATTTGGGAAAAGCGTATTTATTCACAAATCAACAATTAATTATTGCAGTAGCCAAATTAACACTACTTCACAGTTTGGCTTTCTTTCCCCAATTGTTTATCTTCGATCTTACATTATTTACAAGCCTGCTCTGATTACATTTTCTTCTAATTAAGGCTAACTCTATTTTTAATATCATTTTTACAAATTATTATCAAGGCAAATGCTTTATTATACTATTAAAAGAATTAAACTAGCACATCTCTGTAACACTTTATAAAATAAGATTTGATAAGCTTGAAATATTATTAATTGCTATTATAATCATAGAGGATTAAAATGTGTTCATAGTAATATGTATACATAATTGTAACTTTGTATACCCAAAGGTGTGAGATGAGAATTCACATTCATTTATTGCTGAGCTCTTCTATAAATTAATTATGTACACTTCACTTTCTTCTTTTCTATCTGCTACTATATTTTAATTATTGCTCTTTCATGTGTTCATGGTTTTTCTCTTGTTCTTTTTTCGTCACTTGTTGCCTCCCATATCTGTCTTACTGGCCTCAGTGTTCATTCTGGAAAGGTGCCCAAACCACTTCAGTTGGCAAACTTCTATTCGGGTTAGTATAGATTCTACTTATAGTTCTTCTCACACTGTGCTGTTTTTTCAAAGATATATTATTATTGTCTATCTCCATACTCTGAATCTTACTGACCCAAGGGCCGAGCTTTCACAGTCAAAAGTGAGAAAAACTCGGTCTTGTCTGTCCCCATTTTGATTTTGGTTTATGTTTCCTTTTTAAGTATGTATGGTACTCTTTATTATTTAAGTGCACTACTAAGTATTTGAACTTGTCTATTTGTTCTATGTGTTTTCTAGTAGTTCTTTATTAATCTGAGTGCTTATTTTTCTAGCTAGCACGATCTTGAGTCTCAATTTTGCTCTAACTCTTGAATACTAAGGAAATATTTCAAACTTCCAAAAGTTTCTTCAATTTTGTTTCACTTTTGTCGAACACCACAAGATCATTATCGAAGTTATGTTTATTCAGTCGTAGATTTTGGATTTTTTTCTTGTTTTCTTGTTTTTAGCATTGTCATATTCTTCATTCTTATCTATCGCATATTTATGTTCCTTGACTTTTCATTACATTCTTCAACTATTTCATTCATGTGGAGTATAAATAACAGTGGGCTGATCAATCCTCGCTATCTTACTTCTTGGGAGGAACTATGTTTTTGTGATACCTGATTTGTTGTTCTCATTATCTTGACACTCTCTTTGTAGAAATATTTCATTCCTTCTGTTAGGCTTCTGTCTACTTCGTAGTTCTCTAATGTTCTTGATATTTGCTGTCTGGTACTTTAGTGAAGTTAACGAAAGAAATGCATAGATTTCTGTTGTACCTTAGAAACTGTTCTGCTAGATTTGTACTTGTGAATATATGGTGCTGCACATTATACGTTTGTCTAAATCCGTCCAGTATTTCGTGTTATTTTGCTTCGTGTAATTTTGCTATGGTTATCAACAGTACTTTTAACAAAAATTAATAGAACAGTAACGTAAAAAGCAGCGGGTTATTGCAATTTTTAAGTAAAACTTCAACAATTTTTATTTCAGAAATGCATAAGCCGATTATTATAATTATATCAGAAACTATGTTAACTTGTTGGCTCCTTTTATGGAATTCTTATTGTACATTTATTTCTGAGACGTTATTCCTGTACGTTGGAACCATTACTGAAGTTTTATAATCTACAGGTTTTCCTTTTGTATTCCATGACTTTAATATAGTGCAATGCTTCGATTCCTTTATGTGTTTTAACATCTTTAAATCACATGAGCCTGAAGATTAGTACTTCCGTTGACTTTAGCTATACTATTTGTAGTTTCCGTTTCGCTTACTGCTGGTTCAGATATTCCCAAAAAGTATGCATTCCATCTTTTTATTATTCCCGTTACTTCTGTAAGTATTTTCCCTTCCTTATGTTTTGTTTGCTTTACAGTTTCATTTTTCCTTCTTTCACTCATATTTTTAAAACTTGGTGATTGTTTTTATCATTCTTTTCTATTTTTATTCCGAATTCCCTCTATTTCGTGTTCTTCGTTCCACCAGTTAATCTTTTTTTGCACCCCTGGTTATTGTAATTGCTTTTTATGGTTTATTTAAATATACTGTTTTTTGTATTTCTTGTTATCTCTACTGATATCAGCTCACCATATTTTTCCTTATTTCATTTACCTGCAGTGTATATGCCTTAATGGTTTTTTACATATATGCTTCCTTGTCTTTTTATTAGTTTTCCTTACATATCCGTATGTCCAACTGTTGTCTTAAATTCTATACACGTTTGATGCAACGAAGAATGTTGCAAATGAAATGCTTTCCTAGTCCGGTAAGAGGAATACTCACTTTCTTCACTCAGATGGGTGAAGAAAGTGACCATTTTCTCCACTCTAATAATCTTACTATGATTGACTAAAACTGATAAACGTTTTTTTACGTCACATTGAAAAACTAAATTTCTTGTTCAACGCTTAACCGTTGTAGGAAAAATGCTGTATACCTACGTAACTCATTCGAAAACGCCCTTGACAGTCACAGGGCTTGTAGACTTTCAAGCTTCGTCTTCGACACCGTCCTGTAAAGATGCTCTTTCCGGACGTAAACTACTATTACAAGATGATGTTGCTCGAGAAAATCTCTAAAATTCTTTTCAAGACGTTTAGGAGTAAAATTACACTTTCTTTTCACACGAAATTTTCGAAGTTTCTTTCCAAGAATTTCCACTGCATGCTGTCGATGTCTCAAACATAACTTCTAAGACATGTTTAAGTTAACATTATGGTAAAACAGAAAATTAACTACAACTAGTCCGCAAAGGAACAGTAATAATGGAGATCCATTGAGCCAGTATTTCAGAGCTTATTTAAAGATGTTATTGCTCTAGAACTAATTTCTTAAATTATCGTGAAGAAGAAAGAAAGTTGAGTCCGCTGAACTTCTAAAAAACAGATATCTTTACTACTAAATTTACTTCATAGAGATTTTATAATTGCTTCATTCTCATTTCCATTTATTACATTTTATAAACATTGGCGTAACTAGGATTTTTGGCTGGGGAGGGCCAGGCCCCCCAACAAACCATCGTCAATACCTATGTATACCTATGAAGACATGAATTTACGTACATACATAACTTTTTCGCATAAATTTATCTGCTTGTTCTTTGATGCCGTTATACGAGGGCAGTCCCGTAAATTTCTGCAGCCTAATAAAACAAAGTTTAGTAACCAAAATTTGTTTGTATTATTTTCTCAAAATATTCCCCCTTTAACTCAACATTTACGCATTCGGTAAAACCAATTATTTTCAAAACATAAATTCCACAATTTTTGAGTCACTTGAGAAACAAGGTTTTTGAAGCTTTCCACAGCATCTTCGGGAGTTCCAAATCGCACACCACGCATTTTATCGTTTAATGGAGGAACTAGAAAGTAATCGGAAGGTGCTAGGTCGGAACTGAATGGGGGATAACTTAGCAATTTTCACTCAAAAGTCTCTGAAAATTATTTTATTTGATGTGCGGTATGACTAGTTAGAAGCATTGTCATGGTGCAGAACGATCTCATCCCTTGGGCGCCATAAGCCGAGCTTTTTGAATAACGTCTGGTAGGCATATAGTTGTGTACCATTCTGCAGTAACGCTACGTTTATTTTTAAGCACGACAGTTGTGATAGGTCCGAATTTTGAAAAGAAACAAGCAATTATTATCAAGATCGCTTTACTTTAACTGGATTAAGATTTGTTGGAAACACCCTGACTGCAGCTTAGATTCGGGTTCAAATGCATATATCCAGCTTTCGTCACCAGTTATGATGTAAACTGCTTTAGATTTACCTTCATCATATTTCTTATACTGTTCCACATGCTGTTGTTGTGTTTCTGTGTGTCTGTTAAACTGTGTGGTATCCACCCAAGGCAGACTTTTCTTACACCCAAATGAGTATGTAAAATATTTATATTGCAGTCATGCCAATGCCCAAGGTCCTACTGAAGCATTCTTCGCACAGCGTCTACGTTTGTATCAGTAACTGCTGAAATTTGTCCTTCGCAAAAATCGTCGCTAACTGAAACTCGTTCAAATTTAAATTTATTAAACCAGAAATATACGCTTGGCCACCAAAAGCAGCACGAAGTCATCTTTCTTTCAGAGATAGGGAACTTTTAAAGTCATAGTAAATCATGGCTCTAAAATTTTCTCCTATTATGTTCATTTTTGATGCACAACACTTGTTTCAAAACTAACTGTATAGTAACTAAATTTGAACTGTTAAATTAGAAAACAACAAACATTTGTTTATGGCAAGTTACATTTCCATGGTGCACTTGATCTATTGGTTTTGCGGAAATTATGGGTGCTACCTACTCTCGTAATACTACATGTCTAAGGAGCATATCAATAAATTATTTCTCGGTTCATAAACAACATAAAAATGTATAGATTACCTCTTGCAACCCAATGAGGTTGACGGTAAAAAATATTATTTCAGGAGAAACATCACTTGGTTTCCATTTGCACGTTTTTGAGCAACAATTTTTATTTTTTTCTCCGTATCTCCGAAACAAATACTTTCTTGAAAACATCAATATCCTCTTAATTGTTATTGTGATATGTTTTTATTCTATCTTTAAAGCTATAAACTCAACTCTTTAGGCAAGGCAAACATCTAAATAGCAAGTCACCTTAAGTCTGAACTGGACGAGCCTATAATAGGCAGCTAGCTGTATGTGCCCAGGGAGTAGTTACCGATACACTCAAGTTTTCAACTCCTTTACTTACCCGCATATAAAATATTTGCAATTGTATTTTAATGTGTACATAAATTGATCCTTTATTTGTAGAAAACTTGAGAGAAACTAACAAAAATGGTGTAAATTTAACTAAAAAAAAATATTCAGACGAAAGCAGTGTCTTCATAGTAATTATTAGCTAACTAAAAACGTTTTTTCTTGTATATTATTATTCATTAGAGTCATCCGTCCAACATATGATATTTATACTATAAAGTTTTTAAGCCCAAACAAGGCAATAAAACCAGAAAGTGTAAGAATGTGTGAGGGTCGATAACCAACCCCTTAGTTTAAATGGGTTAATAAAAAAAGCAGATTTTTAAATTTATTTAATTTCTATTTTTCTGGGGTGGGCCAGACGGCACTCTGGGGAGGGCCTGGCCCCCCTGGCCCCCCCGCTAGTTACGCCAATGTTTATAAATATGTTAAATATGAGGTTAATTTTGAGGAACAAACAGTTTCAAACACAAGAATAAATGAAACAGAAACTTGGAAAATTGTACAACGTGCAGTATTTCTTGATTGTAGCCTCCACCTTGACGTTGGTGTAGATCCCAAATCAATTTTATCGATGCTTCAAACATATACATATACATATAAAAATATGTTTACCCTAAAATGTCGTTAGGAATCAAATCCATAACATTAACGTACAGGAAATAGTGTGAAAAATAATTTCGTGAACGTTGTATTTTTCATGACTAACCCTACTTACAATCTATCAAATATTGACGTTGCTTTTTCCTTCAATTAATTTTACAGTTAGGAATCCATTAATCAAACTTTTTGAAAATTTGTGAAGAACAAAGAAATACAACTATTCTTAAAGAAAATTGTCTAAAGAAACAACAAAATCACTTGAAGCATACCCTAAACGAAAAATCAGGTTCAAGAGGAAGTTAACAGTTTAGAAGTAAGTAGAATCACGCTTTTTTTTAAGGCCACGTCTTTTTAAAAAGCTCACGTTAGAGAGTATAAACCTTCCAAAGAACCAATAGATTGTCAATATAAAGGTTACAGTCAGAGCTTTTTCCTCAAACTGTCAATGCTGTTAATTGCAAAACTGATAAGCTGCATATCAATATCTAAAAAATTATTCTACGACAGGATGCTTGGTTTCAAAAATAAGACGAATAAACCGAATTGCAAAACAATGCGGCTACGTATTGTATTATCGCTTTATCAACCACTCAATTTGGATTGTTATCAATCGGCATCGTATATAAAATAATTGCAGATATCGATTTCTCCAGTTGGCTGTGAACTCTTTTCTAGAAAGTTTCAAAGTAGCTTCAGTGAATCCCGTAAAAATGATGACCAAAGTGATCATTGTGGTTTTAGTGGCAGTTTTTGCTACATATGGTAAGTTTTTCACTTGTTTCAGAGTTCCTAGAAGTATGTAATCAATCGATCAGTTCACCTACTGTCTAAATATTTTTAGAAATGTCTCAATGCGTTTTCTTTAACCCGTTCTGGAGGAAGCCTGAACATTTTCTTTTGACATACTTTAATAATAGAACCACTAGATGTAATTGAATAGCAAACAACGATTTAAAATAAATGATCTTGAACGTAATTGTTTAAAAAGGAAAATATTTGCAGCTTGAAAGACTTCTACCGTACCTCGTCAATACCTAATGCTTAGTTAAAAATTTTGGGCGTCTTTGTCAATCTAAAAAAATTAAGATAAACGGATTTGCTGTGTATGTATTAGGAATAGGTACTAGATTATGTTACATATTTTCAGGACAATTTCACTCTTGGAACTAAATATTTAATGATTTCATATTTGATGGGGTTTTAAAATTTATTTCTTGCACACGACTGTGAATCAATTTTTTTTTCAAAATATTGTTATCTATGCAGAATTTCTTATAACATGAACAAGAAGATTTAAGATATTTTAATGCCAATGCATATCTAAGTGACTTTATAAAGTTTAGTCCATTTTGACATAGGGTGGTGCATATTTAAAGAATTTTTAAACAGATTTTGCTTGAGATAAAATAATAAGAATAATAATAATTTCCTAAATTTTAATAGATTTTTAGCATTTAATAATCGCGTAACTATAATTTTTATAATGAACTTAATGTGAAATTCTGGTTCTTTTCAATAATTTATTACATTAAAAATTTTAAAATTGTGGATATATTTTCCCATTTATGTTATTTTTATCTAATTATCTGCACAATTTCATACATTCTTGTGTCCTTCCAAACGTAAATACTCTAATCTTAATCAAATATTTAGTTATTTATGATGTAATAAGCACCTTTAATTGGTAAAAGCACAATCGTTTTCGAATCTTAGAATAAACTGATTTTTACACCGTCAACACAGATCTGAAATGGTTTCAATTTGACCACAATTCTTCAAATCATAAACTCTTAGTTGCTGTAGATTATATCAAGAACGGAATCTTATCGCAGGAATGGCGTTATTAAAGTAGGTCTGTAATTTTTAATCTAGCAGTTGTGACAGAGATTCATTAGAGATTTGGTACTTGTGGAAAAAAGCATCCATTTTAGGCGAGGGTTGAAATGTTGGACGTAATTCATGCAATAAATATGTCAGATGCTAATCTTATCAGTAACCGTACTTACCTACACAAGAGCTCGAACTCGATTAGATAATTGTTCGTCGCTATTACAAAAACACTTCAGGCTCGCTTAATTAAAACATTTATTTGGCCTGATTAATTTTTGATATAATTTCCTGGATTGTGCATTGCATTGGGGAAAGCAATTTCCGCTGGTTCTTACCCGAATCGGGTAATAATTAGAGGACGCAAAACTATATTCTATGTCGCTACACTAAGTAAATCCGTTGTAATTGACGCTATAGGCTCAACCCAGGGCAATTCTCCCAGCACTGAGAGTACTCCGACCAGCAGCCCGAGCACTCCGACCAGCAGCCCGAGCACTCCCACCAGCAGCCCGAGCACTCCGACCAGCAGCCCGAGCACTCCGACCAGCAGCCCGAGCACTCCGACCAGCAGCCCGAGCACTCCGACCAGCAGCCCGAGCACTCCGACCAGCAGCCCGAGCACTCCGACCAGCAGCCCGAGCACTCCGACCAGCAGCCCGAGCACTCCGACCAGCAGCCCGAGCACTCCGACCAGCAGCCCGAGCACTCCCACCAGCAGCCAGAGTACTCCGACCACCAGCCAGAATACTCCGACCACCAGCGAGAACACTCCGACCACCAGCGAGAGCACTCCGACCACCAGCGAGAACTTTCCGACCACCAGCGAGGACACTCCGACCATCATCAACAGCTCTCCGACCGCAAGCCAGAGCACTCCGATTCCGACAACTACCCAAGGTGCAGGCGCCTCGACTCTGTCTTTCGTGATCTTGGCGATGTCTGTCATCATCCATAGAAACCTCTAAGCATAGTTTGATCCATATAGTCGCTCTTTCGATAACCCTAGACACATTTTGAAAATGGACCATTTTTGTAATGCTGTTGTATTTATTAAAATAATTAAATTATAGTGACCTTGGAACGGTACTGAAGTGTTAGAGTCCTATTTGTCCTTTTGTATGAAATTCCTGTATAAAATATAATTAACATACAGCTTAATTATAATGCCAACAAAAAGGATATTGAATAGAATAGCACGGTTTTATCATTAAAAATTCTATTTCATTCAAGGGTATCGACAGTTCCTCAGCAAATTTGACTGTGCCATCACTGAAACAAAGATCAGTTAGAAAGAATCATAGTTATTAATTCAATTACATGTGACATTGTAAACGATAGCAGATAATTATCCATTCGTTGATTGCAAATGTAAATCAAATTGGTTAATGACAATAATATTGAACTAATTTGTTATATTAGTCAGTTTTTATCTGCAAAAGTAAATATTATTAGAAAGGATAAAACATAAGGTTATTTCTTAGATATTTGTTGTATAAACGGTTTATTGTTGCACAATAATGCATAAAAATTGAAGACAGGCGCAATTTGAGAACAAGTTAACCTAAAATATGACACGCTTTGCTAAAAAGACACAATAGTTGAAAAGTAGGACTCTATATTGTTTTTTTATATTTTATTTCCAAGGTTTTGCAAAATATAAGAATATAACAATAACAATTGTGTGTCTAAAATTTTGAATTAAAAATGACACCAGATTTTAAAATCAAGTAAAAATATAATAATTTATTCAATTATATAAAATACATACTGGTATAACCTCATTCATCTTAACATAATAGACGAATAGACTACCAATCTTTTAGAAATACTATTATAGAATCTAATTTTGAATAAGTATATTTGAAATAAAGTGTCAGAAATTTCCTTAAAGTAGAAATGGGAAGAGCGAAGGGCTAAACCGACAAATACATGATCGTGGAAAGTCAACATAAAACATGGTAGTAGGTGAAGCAATAGTATGGTTCGTACCTAACGCTGAATTGATCCAACATAATATTAATCTCACTTAATTACCATAATAGCAGCTCTGAAAGTAAAACAAAATCGATAATGCTAAAATATGGGAAAATGATCTACAATTTCTAATAATCTAAAATGACAGACCTATAAGTGGACTGAATATGATTAGACTAAGTGAAGTTCATAATACCGATGGTGTGATCAAATCTCTACACAAGAAGTCCACCTAGCCATAGTAATCAACAGAATGATACCGAGTGAAATGCGATAAAATTAGTAGAGCGGTTTGATTTAAATCCGTGCTAATAAAGAAAACTTATTTCAACATCAGCAACAGGACCATAGCAATGTGAGTCCCGCAACTTAAAAACAGAAGAAGAAAGAGCTATAAAGACGCTTGGTAGCCGAAAGCCTCATATCTGGTAAAGAAACCCATGAGAAAACACTCCACAACCCATTAGAAAAGCCAGCGAAGCAAATATCAAGATGTGCCTTGGCTTCGTGGGGTACCGCAAGGCTTTCGACTCAATTTATTATAAGGAGCAACTTGTAGAGAATATTAATTGAAATGTGCACTATCTTCTACCTTACACTAATCAGACTAATTCAAAATATACGGAAACAATGAAACAAAGATAATGTCCTTCACGGCCAAAGCAGGGGTAAGAAAAATTCATTCTCGCCCCTCTGCTGTTTAACATATATGTATGTATGTAGTATCGGTAACCTCATTTTACCTTGCGGTGTAGAGTGTCGAGACTGGTGCATTATACGCTTGCGTCCGGCGGTACATTGCTCAACTTGCCCCGGATCCGGGTTACAAAGTTGGAGCGCGCCTTTGCTTGCACAGCAACCATTGTGTGAGGTGTATGTTGACTATCTTACGCTATCTCTTAGGTTTGTGGTTCTGAGTGACCACAGTTAATTTGGTGCCCAACTGTGAATGGCCTCACCAAGCCCGATTCCAACAGCCAAGGCTGCGGAAACTTTCCGGCCCCCGCGGGATTCGAACTGAGGATTTGCTTAATGCAAGGCTAGCGCTTTCCCAACTACGCTATACGGAATACATACTGGGTATAATTCTTTAAAAGTGGAAAGGAGCAGTAAGCATCAAAGAAAGGCGTATAAACAATCTAAGATATGTCGACGACACAATTACCTTAGTGCTATGATATTTTAAATTTGTAAAACAGTTGTGGTAGAATTTCTTTTTTTCTGCGGCCTTCTTGGTGGAATTAATTTCCACTCTGGCTCACGCTAAATGGAGGTTGCGCTAGGCGGTGAGTGACTAAAATTTAAAAAAAAAGCGCTCGACACTCGAAAGAAGTGGACCTGCTATCGGATGCACTGACGTGCTTACGTTAAATGAATTTTCATTAATTAGTGTCGGATATTCCGATTACTTTCACTGCTATCCGAGTCTCACCATTCTAGAGAGCATGTAACGTTCTCGACTGTCCAGGCTGCTGGAAGAGGTAGCTTAGTAATGATATGTTTTATCGGACTTTTTCCACTATCTAGAGTGTATATTACACGACGTTTCGGGAGTTTTAATCTATTCCCGCCTTCAGGTGTTCCTAGTTAGTCCTGAGAAGGACTGATATTGTACCTCTTTATACGTACACTCGTGCCTACTCCGGGATTTGAACCTAGGACCGCTGGTCGCTGTGATTACTAGCCTGTCACCTTTACCACTAGGCCACCAGATCGCTTATATATTTTAGTTATAAACTTATATATATATATATATATACAGTGTGTCCCCGGATAGGTGAAACGACTCTTGTGAAAGGTAAAAAATTCTCGATTTAGATTTTCATTTTTTGGGGTTCAGCCCTGCTTGGTTAAAGGCGAATTTCTAACATTATTTCAGTTCTGAGAAATCAAGTATGCCGTGGAAATTTAAAAAAAACTATTTTTCTGTGAGGTAAAGTACCTTTTATGTGGCAAATACGACAAAAAGTTATTAAGAATAGTTGTTTAGAATCAACACATATGCCGCTATACCAAATTTCAAAATCCTCAGCTAACTTTGATCTCTCACAATTTCTTTTTGTTAAAAATAAAATTCTTTGATTTGGGAATTAAACTTGAAAGAAAATGTGAGAAATCAAAGTTGGCCACGGATTTTGAAATTTGGTATAGGGGCCTATATGTTGATTCTAAACAACTTTTGTTTATAACTTTTTGTCGTATTTGCCACATAAAGAGTACTTTATAATGGTGAGGCACTAACACCCCATGAAGGAGCGTGGCCTGCAAGAGTACTTTACCCTGCAGAAAAATAGATTTTTTGAAAATTTCCAAGGCATACTTGATTTTTCAAACTGAAATAATGTTAGAAATTTGCCTTTAACCAAGCAGGGTTGAACCCCAAAAAATAGAAATCTAAATCAAAAATTTTTTACTTTTTACAAGAGTCGTTTCACCTATCCGGGGACACACTGTATATATGCGCAGAGAATTAGAAAAATAGTCTACTACGCATACAGCGCGAGATCATTTGGTGATACTTAATATATAAGTCGAGATCCTTTTGGCAAGTCGAGATCCGAATTCGGAGGCAAATAATTAATACCACCCGAACACTAGCGAAAAAATCTGGTGTAATACACGCACACCACTTCCTTTACAGTGATCTTAAAATTAGCCAAAAAATAGATCTTTAACTTTTAAGCATTTGTTAAAAATTACAAATTTTACAGAAACCCTAAAAATAGGGCGTTAGTTGAAGAGACAAGTTTTCTCTAAAATTTTGAGCTGAATTGAAAAATGTAATAATATACCGGGTGTTCTGTTTAAAATAAAAGTTAATAAACAAAAGAAACCCATTTTATAGGTATTCAACTGGAAAATCACCTATATCACATCAATACACATTAAAAATGTAAAGTTTGAAAAAAATTGTTGGAGCGTTTTGGAAAAATTCGAAAAAAAACTGAAAAATCACAAGAGTAAACACCATACTTCCGGTTATGCGATTGTCTTCAAAAGCTTGCTATTTCATCTAGATCAGCGTTTCTGAATCTCTTTGATAAGTGGCACCCTTTTTAATTTCCACTTTTATCGTGGAACCCCTGGTTTGTTTCAGTAGTATGGTTTTAATGCAACATTCTGTAAATGGATCATTTGCAACAAAAATGACAATTATTTCAAATAAGGTTTGTTTGCTTCAAAAAGTTACTTCAAAATCAACCCAAAACTTCTTAAAATAACCTATTCAAACAGGACTTTTAAATATAAATTTTAATGAGATGAGCGGTACTGCTTTTTATTATCGCAGATATACCTAATATTAGGCTTTATGGGTGAAAATTGAATTATCACGTCAGGTTAGGCATCAAGGCATCAAGAAAACATATGGGAGGAGGAAAAAAACATAAAATAACCCCATCCTGTTTTACAATACTGATTGGCAATGTTGAGTTTTGAAAGGAAAATGGAAAAATATATTTAAATTTTAAACAAGAAAATATAACGAAACCTATTCAATAAGATACAATATATTTATTCTGCTGATTTACTGCAAAAGGCTTATATGTTATATTTTAAATTTTATTTTATCTGATGAAGTTGGTATAACCAGCGAAACGTTACAACTAAATTTTAAATAAAATTTTAATGTGTTTTTGACAATACAGAGTCCTGATTGAAACTTATTTTTCATGTAGAATTTTCAAGTAGCTAAGCTAATACAATAACAAATAGCTGAGTTCATCTCCAAATTACTAATTCATTATTCATTGTTTCTAAGAGCATGTAAAACACAGCAAATGAGAATTAGTTGAATTACCAACATCGTTTTCAATTATCAGCAGCGAGGTACCTGATACTCCGAATACTTAGATCTTGTTCATGATTAACCTTCTATATCAATTTTATCGAATTTTTTGCGATTTTTCGTTGTTGTTTCCTTCAAAGTGTTATTTAAATAATCAACAGTAACTACATAAGTGGTGATAATTTTTTTATAATTTTAACTAGACGCACGAGTCTAGTGGACGAAGTCTACGAGTGGGATTTCTTAATAGCAACAAATATGAGTGCTAATATAGTTAAAATTATAAAAAAATTATTACCACGAATGTAATTCGACGTGATTATTTTTTAAACAGTCCAAGTTGTAGATAGGGTTTGATGGAGCTTCCAGATGAGTGTCGTGTTATTTTTAACAACTGCTGCTCATCTACTCCATTTTTAGCTAGTTGTGTTATAGCAGAAGAACGATTTGAATGGTTTGTGAAAAAATAGTGGTTGTAATCAGCTACTAGCAAATAGTCTATAATTTTGATGCTACTAGCAAATAGGCAGTGTAATTTTGATGCTATTCGTCGATCTGAATTTCTTTCTTATTAGGTACTATTGGTTGATAGAACTCTTTAAAAAATAATCATATAAATTTTCATCACCATTCTCGTCTTAATCCAAATAATTATTAACTCTATCTTAGTAAATACCCGTCGCTTTCTTTAATCATCACTAATAACTATACATATGATAGACAACAATTCCCATCCCAGAAATATTTTTAAAAATATTTTTTAAATGTTTTACGCAGCAGAAAAAACTACACAATTTGTTGAGTCGTCGAATCTCCGGTAGCTTATTCGAACGACATGCATATGCAGCTAACCCGAAGGCCGGCCTTTGAAATGATGTTTTGCAGGCTTATTACTTTTTCTAAATTCCTTAATTAGATAACATTGCTGTAGATCTAGATATATATATTTTTGGTGCAAGAGTAGGTACGTTGAATAAAAAATTACATCAATACATAAAAAGTCAACGGAATCTAAACGGACTGTGCTGCTATTCAAGTGATAACCTCTTACATTGTCCACATATTGTCATTTGGCTGCTTAGTAAAGCATTGCAAGTTAGGTCTTGGTAATCCTTTTTTGTAGAGATCAAAATTAGTGTCATTTCTAAAAATTTGAACTGCGAGCCCCATCTCTACTTTTTACTTTCTTTTACGATAAAGGAAGTATTGGATTCACCCTAAAAATTCTAAATTGAGTTTTCAACAGATCTTCACGTTTTAGAGTCCCCTGAACCCAAAAAACATATTTTTGTTCATTGGTCTGTCTGTCTGTGTGTCTGTGTGTGTCTGTGAACAGAATATCTCAAAAAAGAAAAGAGGAATGGTGTTGAAACTTCATATACAGAGTGCCCGGATTTCGTGGGGACAACATAGGTAACTTTTGTATTTGAAGAGATAGAGAGATGGTTAAATTAGCAAAAAGGTGCAGGTTTGAGAGCTCATTAAGAATTCATTTTCAAATTTTACTTGCCATGGCCCACTTGTTTGTTTTGAAACAAAAAGCACGCTTATCGTCATACGTGCCTGTCAGTAGTGTCAGTGTGTTCCTATGTTTGACGTGTAAGTTCTACGTTCTTGTGGAGATTTGTATTGTGGCTTTGTTATTTGATTAATTCTGCGTGCATTCAAACATAAACGAAGAGAACCGTCACGTTTTTTAACTACCACTAAAGTATTAATAAAATTACTCTTTGAAGCTTCTATTACTCCATCTATTACCATTTTATGTATTTCATTCCTAACCTGTCCCCTTAATGCAAATGGAATAGGGTAAGATTTACTATTAAAACTTTTTGATTCATCAACCTGCAACCTATGAACATATTTCTGTACCTGTCCAACTTCTTCATTAATTATCTCTTTATTTCTGTAAAGTATTTCTAATATTTGGCCTTCAAATTGTTTATTCTTCTCACCTATTTTTAATTCATTCAGCAATAACCCATTATTATCATAATTATTCTCTATATTATTTATTAAATTATTATTAATCACTATACCTTCTTTATATTTCATTATTTCTCCAATTTTATCTAATTGGCAACATTTATCTTCTTGGCTGACTCTACTGGTACAGATCCAAGATTTAATTAACCCTTTAAATGAATACACCTTTGTGATCCATCAATATTTATACCCAATTGCTGAATAATGTCAATTCCTAACGCCATGTCCACGCTAAGGCCTTTTACTATAAACAATCTAACAACACCTTCCCATTGATTAATAATTATCTTAACATTTAACATTCGGTTCGTGGTTGATATTTTTCTTTTAGTTGCAGATAGTAAATCTATTTATTTGTTCCTCACTTGTAAACATCAATTTATCAAGTCACTGTATTCACCTTGAAAATGTTTCTTAACTGGCTAGCCAGTAAATTTTTTACTGGCTAGCCAGTTATATTTTACAAGCGTGCTCATAGATAAATGATAGCGTGCAAAGCCAGAGCTGTCTTCCTTAGTATGTGTCATATTGATGAATTTAGTTGCTTGTCAGTTTGACATTTTGAATAAATGGTAAATTTCTAGTTATTTACAAGTGAGGAACAAATAAAATATTCAACAATACACGCAAGGTAACCATTTTTACTGGCTCAAGGATATGACAGGCTCGCCTAACGGCTCGCCAGTCATCCCAATCCTATCGCCAGTAAAACCTGTTTTACCTGGCTTGTAATGTTAAATACTATTTATTCACTTTACTTATATTCTTATGTAGGACATCCAAATGATTTAAAATTATTTCTTCATTTATTAATGATGCCATCGCACCACTATCAATCAAAGCTAAATATTCAATATTATTTAAATGAACTTTTATAAATGGTAATGTTGAAATTTGGTTTCCTTCTTCTTCGTCTTCAAGTACAAATTCTCCATCATTTTCATAATTATTGTTAAAACACGTGAGGTTCTTCTTTAAACTATTTAAAATTGAAGTTTTTTTTTATCTTCTGAGGAATCTTCCAAACCCTCAGTTTCCTCTATCCGATTCTCCTCCATCGGCCTTCCTCTTTCATTTGTATTTCTGTATAAAGTGTTTATGTACTGTCTTCTAGGATAATTATTTTTAATTTCCTTCTGTTTGGATTTTTCCACATTCTTGTCGTCAATCATTTCATAATATCGTTTCCTGTCATTATTTTCGTAGTACCTTTCATTGTATTGCGGATTATTATTGTTATTATGATTCCTATTCATTCTCTTGTAATTGTATCTGTTGTTTCTCCATCTATCCAGGTTTCTATCTAATTATAATTAAAATTTCTTTTCCCAGTTCTGCCATTATTATGATTATTTCTGTCAAAATTAAATTTTTCTTGTTGTAAGTCATCAAACTTTCTCTTACTGTAATTTTGAAAACTGGGACTTTCATTCCTATTATAATTTCTATTCTTATTACCAATGGCCCTATCATAATTTCTAACTATTTCTAAAAAATCTTTCATTGTCTTAATGTTTTGAACAGCTACAGCTCTTGTTATTTCCCCTTCTAAATGTCGAGATAAATGTTGAATTATCTCTTCCTCAGCTAATGTTGGTGTCAGATGCTGTGCTCTATTATATTTATTTATTACATACATTTCCCGTGTACTACCTCCTTCAAAAAATCTACCAGTTGTTAATTGTGTTCTCTCTTGAGCTTGGTGTGCATTACTCCAGTACTGGTCCATGAATAACTGTCTAAATTCTTGATAATTGGTATATTTAGATTTTATTATACTATGCCTTCTTAAGGTCATGTTAATAATTTGTAACCTTTTATGTTCATCAAATACTGACTTCATTATATCATCTAATTTAACTAAATATGTCATTGGTTGTTCTCCTAATCTTCCTTCAAAAATGGGTAACATATCTGCTTGTATTCCCATATAATTTCCTCTCTGACTCCCATTAAAAATTCCCGTGCCATCTTGCATTCTTTTCAATGAATCTTCTACCTCTTTAAACCTTGTTGAATTATTTTCTGCTAACAAATTAACTCTGGTTACATTGTCATTAATTTCTTCTTGCATCTCAGCTCGATTTTTATCTACCTTATCATCAATCAATTTTATTTTTTCATGCACATCCTTATTTTGATTTTGTATGTCCTTTATTTTTCCATCCAACTCTTTGTTATTCTTTACTAACTTATCTTCCATAGTCAAGACGATTAAGGCCCTGAAATACCTGGGGGTTCGCTTTGATCACAATATGAAAATGACAAACCACATTGAGACCGTAGCTAAGAAGGCAGAAGAAACAGCCAAACAACTTTCTAGAATCATGCCTAATCTAGGAGGGGCGAGGACTAGTAGGAGAAGGATACTGGCATCAATAATATATTCCATAATATTGTACGGAGCATCTATCTGGAGTGAAGCAATACGCTTTAAAAATACAAGAAAATGTTGGAAAGGGTACAAAGAAGAACACTGTTAAGGATATGTAGTGCATATTGCACGACGTCCACACAGGCACTGCAAGTAATCGCCGGGGTTCCACCCATCGATCTTATGGTTGATGAAAGATGTCGAATGCATAATAAAACGGAGGGGCAGACAATGAAGGAACTCAAAGAAGAGACAATGAGAAAATGGCAGGAGAGATGGGAAAGAACTCAATGCAAGGCAGAGTGGACCAAAAAACTCATACCGGATTTACGGGTGTGGAAAAACAGGAACCACGGTGAAGTCGATTACTTCACTACACAGGTGCTGGAAGGACACGGATGTTTTGCTGCATACTTAAAAAGATTTAAAATACAAGAGCTAGATAACTGCATTTACTGCGAGGAGACAGATACCGTTGAGCACACGGTTTTTTACTGTCCGAGATGGATAAGAGAAAGAAGGGAAATACAAACAGCCATAGGAGAAGCACTATCGAGCGAAAACCTAACAGTAAAAATGCTAAGGAGCAAGGAAGACTGGGAGGTAATATCAAGTGGCATAAAGAACATTATAGGCCAAAAGGAAAAAGAAGAAAGGAATCGACAGCAAGGAAATAGGACTCAGTGATAAGGTTGTAATAGTCCCCCCCTTGAAGTAATACAGATGTCTCCCAAAGGAAATAGGGAAGTTTCAGAGGGACCACTCGTTCCAGTTAGCCCACACGGCGCTGGCGACGCCCCTTAAAAAAAAAACTTGTCTTTCATGATTTGTGTTAAATTTTCCTCTAGTTGTTTGTTTTTGTCCTTCCTTTCTCCTGTCACCTCATTCTTAACTTCATTCTTATAACTTTCTAATGTTACACAAATATTATCTATTTTCTCTTGCAATTCTTGTTTATTCTGAAATTGTACTGTATTAAAATCTTCCTTTAACTCCTTAAATGATTCTTCCATCTTTTTTGCCTGGTCTTTTTGTTCTTTCACCTTCTCTGCAGTTCTCTTAATCGCTGCTTGTAACCTACCTTCCATTTCCTCAGCATCCTTCTGAATTAACTCTTGTAATCGTCTTTCTCTTTTCTCTGCATCCTTCTTACTTTCTTCTGCCTTTTCCTCAATTGACTGTTGCAATCTTCTTTCTCTTTCCTCTGCCTTTTCCTCAATTGACTGTTGCAATTCCTTTTTCAACTCTTCTGTAGTTCTTTCTATTGTTGCTTGCAACCTACCTTCCCTTTCCTCAGCATCCTTCTTTGCCTCTGCTGCATTTTTCTCTGCATTCTTCTCAGTTGTTTGTAAATTCTTCCTCAACTCTGTTGCATTTTTCTTACTTTCCTCAGCTTTTTGTTCAATTTTCTCTGCAGTTTTCTCGATCGACTGTTGTAAATTTTCTTGCAATCTTGCCATAATTTCTATTAACTTGTCCATATCAATAGTTGATTTTTCTGTTGGTTCCTGCTGAATCCTTATCTGGTCTCCTTGTACACCTACCTCTTGTCGTATTTCCTCCACTTCAACTTCAGCACCACTCGTTACTGCTTCCATCTCTTCTTGTCCTTCTCCTTCAGTCTTCTTACTTTTTCTTGTTACCCTTTTGTCTGCCATATTTAAGTTTAAATTTTTAAATGTACCTACTTTTAATTACAGACCTTTATATTCAATTATAAATCTTTATATTTTGTTTACCAATTGGACCTTTATAAAATGCTTTAGTTATTCTTATTGATTGTCCTATTCTATTACTTTATTTCTCTCAAAAGAACTCAGTTATGATACGTTTTTAAATTACTATTGTTTTATGACAATCCTGTTTCTTAATTCACAATTGTTAATAACAAATTAACCATAAACTTGGTTCATCAGTTACAATCAAACCCGTTTATTTTTATTTTTACTAGCCCCACGTTGTCTGCGTCATTTAAATATGTAGTGACCACAAGCACCACATTAAACAGCTAATATTTATATAATAGCTTCTTTTTATGTTAGCTCTTATTTAATTTTCAAATCAATTATGTATTTTGAATAATTATTTTAATCGAGTACTCTTATCAGGGAGGTTCGCCAATCTAGTGATCTATTAATTGAATTTTAAATTGTATTCTTAAAATCTTTGACTACTAAATGATTTAATGTCAACTTGACTTCTACACCTTTTCAAACCAGGTATTGACAATTATACTTTACATTGAAACACATATCAATCAATTCACGTAAGTACTGTATTAAGTTTATTTTTACACTTTATTTTACTGATTGTTATTCACATAGCTTTTATAAATTCTTTACACAAACCTTTGAAACTTCTCTAGCTTTCACTGTAAAAATCCAACCAACAACAGCTTCCGATGTCGACAGTCTACGCCTACCGCTTATTCCTCAAACAGTAACAACTATGATGGTCCGTCAACCCTCGAACTGCATCTATCCTGTCAATAACTTCTACTGATCTTAGAATCCAGTCCTGCTCACTTTTAAACGTCACCGTCACACCTATCGACTCCAGGTACAGTTACGGACACCTCAAAGTGCACGGTTTTTTGTTACTATGGTTATTTTTGCGATTTTTCGGCTTATTAAATGGGGGTTTCTCCAGTGGCGTTACTTGTGGTTATAAGAATAGGTATTACTTTTTTAATGTTTGTATTTTAGCAAAGTTTCAGAAGTAAGCAAACTATATAATAATATGTATTTAATAAATATGTATCAGTATTCAATTGCTACTACGCTTTGCAGTTTGTTTCGCATAGAGTTGACCAATGTTTCCATATTGTATCCTTCTCTCAGTTCCTTCCAAGCATTTCTTATTCTTTCCCATAATTCATCGGTTTTATTTGGTGCAAAATCCCTGGTATACATTTTTTTAGTTAAATAGCCCCAAACATTTTCGATGGGATTCAATTCCGGACTTCTTGTAGGCCATGGTAATAAATTGATATTATTCTCATCAAACCATCAATGAACAACTCTTGCTGTATGCACAGGACAGTTATCCTGTGAAAATAATGTTATCAATTACGTTAACATAAGCAAAATTAATTAATTAGGTAATATCTCGCCTGTTGAAAAGTAAATTGATTAGGAAAGACCTCTCTTACAGATGGCAGCATCACATTTTACAAAATGTTGAGATAATTTTCAGCATTCAGTCGACCATTAATTCTATATCATGTCCCAGATCGATGAGCATTGATCCATCCCCATACGTTTACAGAGAATCGTCCACTACTCCTTAAGGGTTGAATATAATGTTGCTCCTCAAATCTTGAATTTTGTGGTCTACACACCCTTAATCGTCAATTAGTAAATGATTGAAATATCTTTTCACCTGAAAAAACAGTTGTGTTCCAAAAGTCGTTGATCTCATTCAAATAGTCGGTTGCAAATTCTTTGTTCTCTGGTGTTAAAAAAAACTTTTCTTGCAGAAGTCTCTGCTGCCAACGATGTTTAATTTTGAAAGTGCAGCTCTTGCTCACATGCAAATCTGTTGCGACTCGACTCAGCGACCAGTTCTGTTCCAGTTTTGCGATAGCTCGCATTTTCTCTGCTTCTGGCAAATGTCTGGGAATTTTCCGAGTTTTCAGTTCTATGACAGTTGATGACAAACGTAAACGTCAAAACTCGACGCCTATGATTAGAATATCGTATTACAAGCTAAAAATCTGCCGTGCACTTTGAGTTGGCCGCAACTGTAAGTTTCAATATTATTGATGATCCAAATCTAACCTTGTTTATTCTGCAGATAGTCTTATGTCTCCAGCAGCAACCAATACAGTTATCCAAATCAATCAGCTAATTATGACAACAGTAGTGTATCTATAGGCGTTCTGGTACACTTTTTGGCGGGAAATTCAAATTCTGCGCGAGGGTGGTCTAGCGGTAAGAGTGGCAGACTCGCGATCAGTGGTCCCGGGTTCAAACTCCGGGGTAGGCAAGTTTTTTTTGTGCAGGAGGTTGTTTTTGGGCAGGTGGTGACGTCATTTTCTGCGAATCTGGACCGAATGTTGAGGTGGCGTCATTTCTCGGAATTTGCATCAGATGGGAGAATGTAGACAGGTCCAGTCTTGCAGATGCAGGGTGTTATTGAACAATGACATCCATTGTTTGAGAAATCTGCACGATTGCAAAAAATAATTGGAACAATGAAGCCATTGTTGCCTGGAGGAATTTTTGCTGACCACCATTATCAGATAAACAGGATGTTATTGTCTGAAGCTTCAGACTTGTCCAGACATGTTTGAGAAATGTGCAAAGCTGGTAAAAATTGAACAAAGAAACCTATTGTTTGAGAAAAATCAGCACCACTGCTAAATTGAATGGGGCCTTTGTTCGGGATTTTTTTGCTGACGCAGACCTCCATTATCAGTTGCGGCGATGAATAAATAGACCGGCCTGCAAGAGTTAGTATTACAACAACACGCGTGCGAACATGTCTGCTACAGACAGCGTTATCGAATTAAGTTCGAATTCAATAAAAACAATCAGAGACGCGTTAAGAATTATAAAATATAGTGATGAGGCTGACAAATGGATTAAACTGGCAAATAAAACCATTTTAATTGTTAGTCGATTTATCCGTAAGCATAGTTTTAAAAATGAAAATCTATTCAGGCTAGAAGCAAATTTAAGTTTATTAAAGGGACAACGGCAATTATTAAAAAAATTAAAAGCTAAATTAGTAAAGCAGGGGGCGGGTGTAGGGAGTGGTCAGCAGCAGCAAAAGAACAAGTTGGTATGGGAAGATGTAGAATCGTGTTTTAATAGTAGAATAAGAACAGGTACGATTGTAAATTTAGGTTACAAGGAACCTCAAGAATTTCTTGCAAAAGCATACAGAAGTTTCTCAATAAAAGTAAAACAAATTATTAAAAATAAATTAATGCTTAAAGCTAATGTAATATTTAGTGCATATTTTATAAAACCTAGTAGTGGTGAGAGTTAAATTTAAAACAGTGGTATGAGACTAATGTTGAGAATAAGCTGTTGACGAAATTAGACGATTTTCAAGAACGTGATTCAGGTTGGAGTTTGCTTGAGATATTACATTTAAAAGTAAATTTAAATCATTACACACCATTAACAGTAGGTAAATATATTGAGTTACCTCAAGATATTAAAAATAAAAAGGCCGTGATTAACGTAAAAAATTATGATGAATATTGTTTTTTGTGGTCGGTAGTGTCAGCATTATATCCTGCAACTGGGAATTCCGCTAGAACATTTTCATATCCACATTTCAGTAAAGTTTTAGAGTACTCGGGACTAGAATTTCCAATGAAATTAAAAGATATATCAAAATTTGAGACAATGAGTGATTTACGTATAAATGTATATACGCTAGAAAGAAAAAAACAAATTTGGTAAAAATTCAGTATTGCCCATATATATTAGTAAAAATACTCAAATTAATAAAGATGCTATACATTTATTAATGATATCCAACGATGAGGGGCAGTTCCATTTCTGTTGGATAAGAAACTTATCTAGATTGGTTACAACTCAACTGCATAAGAGCCACACTCAAACTTTATTATGTGATACGTGTTTAAATCATTTTGCAACTAAAGAATCACATTTAAGACATATTAGAAATTGTAATAGTGTAAATGAGACTAAAATTAGAATGTCTGAAGAAGGTACAACAATAGAATTTAAAGACTATAAATATCAGGAAAAAGTACCATTTTCAATCTACGCAGACGTGGAGTGTGTTTTAGAGAAAGAACAAAATGTTGTTTCCGAAAATGCGGGGATTTATCAAAAACATGTTCCTTTTAGTATTGCATATTATTTAAAATGTTCATATGACGATAGTTTATCTCGATTTAATATATATCGTGGTGCCGACTGTATGGAATGGTTTGTAAAAGAATTACAATCTATAGCATATCAAGTAAATAATATATTACTAAATATACAGCCTATGGATATTAGCCAGCAGGAAAACAAATCATTTCAAAAATCGGTATGCTGTTACATTTGTAAACAACCTTTCACCGATAAAGACGTGCGTGTACGTGATCACAATCATCAGACAGGTGAGTATAGAGGTAGTGCTCATCAACACTGTAATCTTAACTATAAAGACGCACATTATATTCCCGTTCTCTTTCATAATCTCAGCGGTTATGATGCACATTTTATTATAAAACCATTGGCAAAACTGATTATGGGAGATATTAATTTGTTGCCTATAAATAAGGACAAATATATATCATTTTCAAAGCATGTGGATGGTACAAATATTGATTTTAGATTTTTAGACTCGTTTCGATTTATGGCTAGCAGTTTAGAACAATTGTCATTAAATTTACCGAACAATTTAAAAACTATTACACGCAAATTTTGCAAGAGCGAAAAAGAATTTGAATTATTACTACATAAGGGTATCTTTATATACGACTACCTAGACAATTTTGAAAAGTTGAATGATAAAAGTCTTCCTGACAAAAGGCAATTTTTTGGTCCGCGGCATGGAACAGCTATTTCAGATGAAAATTATGAACATGCACTGCGTGTTTGGCACACATTTAATATGCAAACTCGAGGCCAGTATGCGGATATGTATCTTACTGTTGATGTTCTACTCTTAGCTGATGTGTTTGAAAATTTCAGAGAAAATTGTATGAAAACGTATGGATTAGATGCTCTACATTTTTACTCGGCACCAGGATTGGCATTTCAAGCAATGTTGAAAACTACTAAAGTTAAACTTGAGCTGCTGACAGATGTAGATCAACTGTTGTTTATAGAGAGGGGTATTAGAGGAGGGTTAGCACAGTGTTCGAATCGATACGCTAAAGTTAATAATCGATATATGGGTGAAAAATATGTAGAAGCCGATCTTGAATCATATATCCTGTATTTAGATATTAATCACATGTACGGAGCTGGGATGTCTGAATATGTACCGTATGGAGGGATTGAATGGATAAATGACTTAGATATTCCTAATATTGATCATTTAAATACTCCGGAAAATTCTGAAACATGCTATATTTATGAAGTCGATTTAAAATATCCTCAACATTTATTTGAACTTCACAAAGGTTTGCCTCTATGTCTTGACCATTATACACCACCAACATCCAAACAATCAAAATTGACAACCACATTATTCAAAAAAGAAAACTACGTAATACATTACCGCAATCTGCAGCAAGCTGTAAGTTTAGGGCTGAAAATTGTAAAAATCCATAGAATATTAAAATTTAAGCAATCAGCTTGGCTTAAACCGTACATAGATTTAAATACAAAATTAAAGCAAGCTGCCAAAAATAATTTTGAAAAAGATTTTTATAAACTTATGAATAACGCTGTATTTGGAAAAACTATGGAAAATGTTAGAAAATACAAAATAATAAAATTAGTTTCTAAATGGGAAGGTAGGTACGGAGCCAGTGCATACATATCAAAACCAAATTTTCACAGCTGTACTATTTTAGATAAAGACTTGGTACTTATAGAATTAAATCAGTTGGAAATAGTTTTTAATAAGCCAATATACGTTGGATTTTCAATCTTAGATATTTCAAAAATTTTAATATACGATTTTCATTATAATTATATTAAACAGAAGATGGGTAATCAAGCAAAACTGCTGTACACAGACACTGATAGTCTCATATATCACTTTACCCTTCCAAATTATACGATTTTATACGAGAAGATATTCACAAATTTGATATAAGCGATTATCCCCAGAACAATCCATATAACCTTCCACAAGTTAATAAAAAAGTAATAGGTCTGATAAAAGACGAAATGAGTGGTAAAATAATTACCGAATTTGTTGGTGTACGTGCAAAATTGTATGCTTTCAAAACATTAGAGGATGCTGAGAATGGAGGATTTAACATTTCAAAGAAAGCTAAAGGTATTACCAGAGCTGCTTTGAATAAAATTACATTTGACGATTACAAAGAGTGCCTGTTTAATAACGAAACAGTATTTTGCGATCAGAGAACAATTAGATCAAAAACCCACAACGTATTTTCTTTAAAACAGAGAAAAAAAGGCTTTAGACCCACATGATGACAAACGAATAGTCAACTGTATGTATACTGACACTTTGCCTTGGGGCTACTGTCCACCAAGCACATTATAAACATGTTCGAGTATTTAAATACTAACCATATAACTTATATATTTTAGCCTAGCGTTGTACACCACCACCACACAGATATTTTTAAATGGCTTGAGGAAAATATCAGAAAAGCGCAAAATGGTGAAGCCGTTGGTTGGAGAAGCGACCCTTGTTCCGGTCCTAGGCCTTCAACAACACCTCATAACTATATTGATACTTACACTTTGTTAAGTTCTGTATTCACTTATGTATAAATAAGATGTGTATATCAATTAAATAAAATATATTTATGCGTATATTTATTCTCCCACTCTCCTTGTCAAGTTTTGCTTCGCTTATGGATAAATGCGATGTATATATTAATGAAATAAAACACATATTAAAATAAAAAGTCTCTTATTTTAATCTTAAAAATTACATGTATAAGTTTATTACCTAACTTAATTTCTATTTTAATGAGACAAAATTTGAGGTGGCGACGGGGATAGTGGTAACACCTATTCCAGTTGTGCGGGGGGGGTGATGACGGTGTCCGCGATGTGGAAACAACCTGAATCGCTTGGATGCGCGGGGGGTTTGTGTACAGGTCTGCGCTGGGGTTTCTGTATAGGTCTGCGCGGGGGTTTTGCACAGGTCTGCGCGAGGGTCTGCCCGAGGGTTTTGGCGCATACAGGCAGGTAGACAGGTGAACAGGTAAACTGGTAAACAGCTAGACAGGTAGACAGATAGACAGGTAGACAGCTAGACAGGTAGACTGGTAGACAGCTAGACAGGTAGACAGCTAGACAGCTAGATAGGTAGACAGGCAGACAGCTAGACAGGTAGACAGCTAGACAGGTAGACAGGTAGACAGCTAGACAGATAGACAGGTAGACAGGCGGACAAGCAGGCAGACAGGCTGACAAGCAGGCATGTGCCAATATGACGGGGACAAAAATTTATATAGTTATACCAGTTTCATTTTTTTCCCATATAAAAAAACTTATCTAGACTGGTTGGAAATCAAATACATAAGAGAAAATCTCAACTTGTTTAAATATTTTTTTTTTAACTAAACAATCACATTAGAAACTGTAATAGTGTAAATAAAGCTAAAATTAGAATGCTTGAAGGAGGTACATCAATATAATTTGCAGACTATAGAAAATATTTGTCCAGACCTACGGATGTGAGCGTGTGGGAATGCGCAAGGTTTCTAAAACTAAATGTATGGTTAAGAAATTTGCTTAAAATTGACTAAAAATTTACAGACATTAGGAAATCCACAACACTGTTTGTAAGCATCGAATGTAAATATTACGTGTTTTTCTAGTACTTTATTAAATATACAGTTTCGAAATTGCGCCGATAGCTATTTATTTCAACCTGTTCCACTCTTACAAACATTCGAACATATAGAGTAAGACTCATAACTTCGAATAAGTTATCCTATCATCACCTTTGTTGCAGGTTTCAATAGAGGCTATATTTGCGTGTCGCCAAATGTTTAAACAGATGTAGGCGTCTGACCGGATGTTATTGTCTGGACATCTGTCGAATGCGGCTAATGAGGGTGGGTCAATGACCTCCATTATGTGAGCCGGATGTGATTGTTTGAGAAATGTGGAAGGTTGCTAAAATGTATGTCTGTCTGTCTGTATGTCTGCCTGCATGCCTGTCTGTCTGCCTGCTCGCCAGCCTGCCTGTCTGTCTGTCTGTCTGTCTGTCTGTCTACCTGCCTGCTTATCTGTCTGTCTGCCTGCATATCTGTCTGTCTGCCTGTCTGTCTGTCTGTCTGTCTGTCTGTCTGTCTGACTGCCTGCCTGCCTGCTTGTCTATCTGCCTGCCTGTCTGCATGCCTGTCTGTCTGTCTGCTTGTCTTTTTATCTGTCTGTCTGTCTGTCTGTCTGTCTGTCTGCCTGCTTGTCTCCCTGCCTGCCTGCCAGCCTGCTTGTCTGCCTGCCTGCCTACTTGTCTGCCTGTCTGCCTGCCTGTCTGTCTGTCTACCTGCCTGCCTATCTGTCTGTCGGCCTGTCTGTCTGTCTGTCTGTCTGTCTGTCTGTCTGTCTGTCTGTCTGCCTGCCTGCCTGTCTGCCTGCCTGCCTGCCTGCCTGCCTGCATGTCTGCCTGCCTGCCTGCTTGCCTGCCCGCCCGCCTGCCTGCCTGCCTGCCTGCCTGCCTGTCTGTCTGTCTGCCTGCCTGCCTGTCTGTGTGTCTGTCTGTCTGTCTGTCCACCTGCCTGTCTGCCTGTCTGTCTGCCTGTCTACCTGTCTACCAAACTTACAAACACTGATAATGGGAAGGTCATTAACTACATCTGGTGTAAATTTCTCAGACAAACACTCCATACATTTTAGCAACCTTGCACATTTCTCAAACAAACACATCCGGCTCACATAATGGAGATCATTGACCCACCCTCATTAGCCGCATTCGACAGATGTCCAGACACTAACATCCGGTCAGACGCCTACATCTGTTTAAACATCTGGTGACACGCAAATATAGCCTCTATTAAAACCTGAAATAAAGGTGATGATAGGATAACTTATTCGAAGTTATGAGTCTTACTCTATATGTTCGAATGTTTGTAAGAGTGGAACAGGTTGAAATAAATAACTATCGGCGCAATTTCGAAACTGTATATTTAACAAAGTACTGGAAAAACACGTAATATTTACATTCGATGCTTACAAACAGTGTTGTGGATTTCCTGCCTGTAAATTTTTAGTCAATTTTAAGCAAATTTCTTAACCATACATTTAGTTTTAGAAACCTTGCGCATTCCCACACGCTCACATCCGTGGGTCTGGACAAATATTTTCTATAGTCTGCAAATTCTATTGATGTACCTCCTTCAAGCATTCTAATTTTAGCTTTATTTACACTATTACAGTTTCTAATGTAATTGTTTAGTTACAAAAAAAATGATTTAAACAAGTTGAAATTTTCTCTTATGTATTTGATTTCCAACCAGTCTAGATAAGTTTTTTTATATGGGAAAAAAATAAAACTGGTATAATTATATAAATTTTTCCCCGTCATATTGGCACATGCCTGCTTGTCAGCCTGTCTGCCTGCTTGTCCGCTTGTCTACCTGTCTATCTGTCTAGCTGTCTTACTGTCTACCTGTCTAGCTGTCTACCAGTCTACCTGTCTAGCTGTCTACCTCTCCAGCTGTCTACCTGTCTAGCTGTTTACCAGTCTACCTGGTCACCTGTCTACCTGCCTGTATGCGCCAAAACCCTCGGGCAGACCCTCGCGCAGACCTGTGCAAAAGCCCCCGAGCAGACCTGTGCAAAACCCCCGCGCAGACCTGTACAGAAACCCCCACGCAGACCTGTACAGAAACCCCCCGCGCACAGCGATCTAGGTTGTTTTCACATCGCGGACACCGTCATCACCGTCAGCACAACTGGAATAGGTGTTACCACTATCCCCGTTGCCACCTCAAATTTTGTCTCATTAAAATAGAAATTAAGTTAGGTAATAAACTTTTACATGTAATTTTTAAGATTAAAATAAAAGACTTTTTATTTTAAAGTGTTTTATTTCATTAATATATACATCGCATTTATCCATAAGCGAAGCAAAACTTGACAAGGAGAGTGGGAGAATAAATATACGCATGAATATATTTTATTTAATTGATATACACATCTTATTTATACATAAGTGAAGACAGAACTTAACAAAGTGTAAGTATCAATATAATCATGAGGTGTTGTTGAAGGCCTAGGACCGGAACAAGGGTCGCTTCTCCAACCAATGGCTTCACCGCTTTTCTGATATTTTCCTCAAGCCATTTAAAAATATCTGTGTGGTGGTGGTGTACAACGCTAGGCTAAAATATATAAGTTATATGGTTGGTATTTAAATACTCGAACATGTTTATAATGTGCTTGGTGGACAGTAGCCCCAAGGCAAAGTGTCAGTATACATACAGTTTACTATTCTTTTGTCATCATGTGGGTCTAAAGCCTTTTTTCTCTGTTTTAAAGAAAATACGTTGTGGGTTTTTGATCTAATTGTTCTCTGATCGCAAAATACTGTTTTGTTATTAAACAGGCACTCTTGTAATCGTCAAATGTAATTCTATTCAAAGCAGCTCTGGTAATACCTTTAGCTTTCTTTGAAATGTTAAATCCTCCATTCTCAGCATCCTCTAATGTTTTGAAAGCATACAATTTTGCACGTACACCAACAAATTCGGTAATTATTTTACCACTCATTTCGTCTTTTATTAGACCTATTACTTTTTTATTAACTTGTGGAAGGTTATATGGATTGTTCGGGGGATAATCGCTTCTATCAAATTTGTGAATATCTTCTCATATAAAATCGTATATATTTGGAAGGGTAAAGTGATATATGAGACTATCAGTGTCTGTGTACAGCAGTTTTGCTTAATTACCCATCTTCTGTTTAATATAATTATAATGAAAATCGTATATTAAAATTTTTGAAATATCTAAGATTGAAAATCCAACGTATATTTGCTTATTAAAAACTATTTCCAACTGATTTAATTCTATAAGTACCAAGTCTTTATCTAAAATAGTACAACTGTGAAAATTTGGATTTGATATGTATGCACTGGCTCCGTACCTACCTTCCCATTTAGAAACTAATTTTATTATTTTGTATTTTCTAACATTCTTCATAGTTTTTCCAAATACAGCGTTATTCATAAGTTTATAAAAATCTTTTTCAAAATTATTTTTGGCAGCTTGCCTTAATTTTGTATTTAAATCTATGTACGGTTTAAGCCAAGCTGATTGCTTAAATTTTAATATTCTATAGATTTTTACAATTTTCAGCCCTAAACTTACAGCTTGCTGCAGATTGCGGTAATGTATTACGTAGTTTTCTTTTTTGAATAATGTGGTTGTCAATTTTGATTGTTTGGATGTTGGTGGTGTATAATGGTCAAGACATAGAGGCAAATCTTTGTGAAGTTCAAATAAATGTTGAGGATATTCTAAATCGACTTCATAAATATAGCCTGTTTCAGAATTTTCCGGAGTACTTAAATGATCAATATTAGGAATATCTAAGTCATTTGCCGATTCAAACCCTCCATACAGTAGCTATTCAGACATCCCGGCTCCGTACATGTTATTAATATCTAAATACAGGATATATGATTGAAGATCGGCTTCTACATATTTTTCACCCATATATCGATTATTAGCTTTAGCGTATCGATTCGAACACTGTGCTAACCCTCTTCTAATACCCCTCTCTATGAACAACAGTTGATCTACATCTGTCAGCAGCTCAAGTTTAACTTTAGTAGTTTTCAACATTGCTTGAAATGCCAATCCTGGTGCCGTGTAAAAATGTAGAGCATCTAATCCATACGTTTTCATACAATTTTGAAAATTTTCAAACACATCAGCTAAGAGTAGAACATCAACAGTAAGATACATATCCGCATACTAGCCTAGAGTTTGCATATTAAATGTTTTCCAAACACGCAGTGCATGTTCATAATTTTCATCTGAAATAGCTGTTCCATGCCGCTGACTAAAAAATTGTGTTTTGTCAGGAAGACTTTTATCATTCAACTTTTCAAAATTGTCTAGGTAGTCGTATGGAAAGATACCCTTACGTAGTAATAATTCAAATTCTTTTTCGCTCTTGCAAAATTTGCGTGTAATAGTTTTTAAATTGTTCGGTAAATTTAATGACAATTGTTCTAAACTGCTAGCCATAATCGAAACGAGTCTAAAAATCTAAAATCAATATTTGTACCATCCACATGCTTTGTAGATGATATATATTTGTCCTTATTTATAGGCAACAAATTAATATCTCCCATAATCAGTTTTGCCAATGATTTTATAATAAAATGTGCATCATAACATTCATAACCGCTGAGATTATGAAAGAGAACGGGAATATAATGTGCATCTTTTTAGTTAAGATTACAGTGTTGATGAGCACTACCTCTATACTCACCTGTCTGATGATTGTGATCACGTACACGCACGTCTTTATCGGTGAAAGGTTGTTTACAAATGTAACAGCATACCGATTTTTGAAATGATTCGTTTTCCTGCTGGCTAATATCCATAGGCTGTATATTTAGTAATATATTATTTACTTGATATGCTATAGATTGTAATTCTTTTACAAACCATTCCATACAGTCGGCACCACGATATATATTAAATCGAGATAAACTATCGTCATATGAACATTTTAAATAATATGCAATACTAAAAGGAACATGTTTTTGATAAATCCCCGCATTTTCGGAAACAACATTCTGTTCTTTCTCTAAAACACACTCCACGTCTGCGTAGATTGAAAATGGTACTTTTTCCTGATATTTATAGTCTTTAAATTCTATTGTTGTACCTTCTTCAGACATTCTAATTTTAGTCTCATTTACACTATTACAATTTCTAATATGTCTTAAATGCGATTCTTTAGTTGCAAAATGATTTACACACGTATCACATAATAAAGTTTGAGTGTGGCTCTTATGCAGTTGAGTTGTAACCAATCTAGATAAGTTTCTTATCCAACAGAAATGGAACTGCCCTCATCGTTGGATATCATTAATAAATGTATAGCATCTTTATTAATTTGAGTATTTTTACTAAAATATTGCCCTCTGCCCTCTTATAAGTTTTAAATATCTTATTAGATGATGCTATTAATTCTTATTATTCTAACAAATACATTTGTCAATTGTTAACTTGTTATTATTACCTGAGAAGCAAGAAAATGGAGATATATTTTAGGAGGACGAGATATATATCATTCGACTCAGCTTGAAGAGTAGATTCCTAAAATATATAGAAACCGGAAATCGGATTTCTTTTCCGAGGTCGACTTCCGGTCAATTTTTTTTAAACTTTTAACTTTTTCCTTTATAGCTCCTGCAGTTTTTGAGATATTTAGCTCAAATTTGGAATACAGGTTACGCTGCAGAGCTTACATCATTGAGCATATCAAATGGTTGTGAGAATCTACAGGGAGATATTTTTTCAGGGTCACGCTTCCTTTTCTCCCCCTGAACTTTTTTGCGGTGCGCCGCTGTTAGATTCTAAAATACAAATTGAGTTTTCTGTTTTGTTTAAAATCTTTTTGTTCTCTTGGAGTTTTTTTGTATCTGCAACCGTTATCGAGAAAAAAAAGTATAAAAACGATTTTCTGTAATTTGCTAGACGAAATTTAAATTTTTAAAAACTGAGAAGCAAGAAAATGGAGATATATTTTAGGAGGACGAGATATATATCATTCGACTCAGCTTGAAGAGTAGATTCCAAAAATATATAGAAACCGGAAATCGGATTTTTTTTCCGAGGTCGACTTCCGGTAAATTTTTTTTTCATCTCGTGTTAAATTCTTAATGTCCAATTATTGGCTCCCCTAATTATTTTAGAGCTAAAGTGTAAATACATTTTTTGTAGAGAAAAAAATACTGCATCTATTCATACTGTTGCTAACCATTTTTCATTTTCCATAACCGAAGGAATGCAAAAAATAAAACTAGCATGTTATTATTATTAACTGAGAAGCAAGAAAATGGAGATATATTTTAAATGTTATCTATACGATCCACAAAAGTGAATCTTTGTCATTCTACGTGTAGTTAACCTACATGTTTTTTGTTGCGCGATGAGATAACATCGTCATACACTTGTAACCTTGGCTTGAGACTTTATTAAAATTAAACTTAACCATCAAATTTGTATACTCAATTACTATTTCATTATCAAATTACCTCACCCATTGCTTCAATCAACTTTCATTATTCATTTTCAAATTAACACCCAATTTTATTTCAACACCTTAAGATTTGATTGTAGTAATCTTCCAAATTTATTAGTTTTATATTTTTATCTTTCAACCACCTTTAGTGTATCACAACAATATTTGTGGATTGTAAAGATTGCGGTCTTTTTCATATAGCTAATGGTCATTTCAAGGACCAAGTGGGCACTTCAAGGACGGTCTCAAAATGCCACCCAATTTTCTGATAAATAACGTGCACATCGAGGACCGCACCGGAAGTAGGTAGCGTTCCTGGCGGATTGTAAGTGAAATAGTCTTAGCTAAGTGACAATTCAAGTGATTATTGAGTTGCATACATACAAGGGCAAAATAGAACTTACTAGCAGTCCAGTGAGACAAATGTCTCATTTAACGCGCCTTCAAACCTCGATCGGTTAGGCAACCACCCAGACCTGGAAGGTGTCAAAGTGGTTGCCTAACCGATCGAGGATTTAAGGCGCAGAGGGTCGCAACTACGTTTGGCGGCCGAACCAGTTTTTATTTAATACGCGTTCTATTTGAAAAACGGTCTTTTTGTGATTTCTCGAAAAACGGAAGTGTCACGTGACTGAAATTCGGTTCCTGACCTGACATGACCATTCCAAACATATAACTTTATTAACTTTTTTCTCTATCTCTTACGGTTTGGCTGCTGAAACAGCGTCCCGGACGGACCAGCGTCCCGGACAAAACAGCGTCCCAGACAGACACGTCTATTAGATAAAGGATGATATAACCTCAAGTTATTCATTATATTGAGCCATTTGGGGACATAAATCTCAACTCAGTATTATGGTTAGTTTACTTAATAACAGTAATAATAAGCAGCTAAAATGTAATATACAGAACGAGAACTTTTAGGCAACGGCACTCTGGCAAAGTTTGTGGTAATTGTGGAACTAAATTTTTATCGTTTTATAATTAATTTCCAGATTTATTTTTATTTAATTTAATTCTAAAACAATTTTCAAAATTGTGTTTCGGCTAGGGATGTGCGGTACGACCCGATATTTTGAAGTACAGGTACTTTGTCTTCCGATACTTGATATTTTGTTCCCATATTTCAGTAAGCCATACAATACGATACGATTTATTTTTAGTCCGTATCGTTAGGACCGATCCGATGTTTTGGCCGCCTGAGTTCCAATAACTCATCCTTTGACCATTAATATTTTTTTTATTTTCAACATAAAAATTAATGAAAGAAACTCAATGAGGTTGTTACTTCGACACGAAGTGTACGAAGTATTGAAATTCCCCCATATCGAAAACCACTCTGAGTCAAATATCTCTAAAATTCGAGCCAACCGACTAATGAACCCACTATATCAAATCTCCGTCTCGGCGGTGCGGATCTTTTTGTGAAGATCCCAGCCCACTAGATCAATCCCCCTTATTGGGGGGTGCCTAAACGTGTTGTGCGGGGGATCTATGTTCGTATGTGTACACGATTCCGGTCGCCAGGAACCTTCCTGAAGTCTTGGATGGTTTTCATACGATAGGTCCTCCGAAAATGAAGGCAACATCAACTTTTGAGCTATGGTCGTCGGCAAAAAAATTTTTTTTTTTGTTTTTTTTTTTTTTATAAATAACTGGTTCATAACATTTCATTCTATTAGCGAAACGGAGTGATGCTGAGTATCGAAGTATTCTTGGAAAGCACGGAAGGGCGCTTTTTTTGGGTGGGGGGTACCGTATATTTTGATATTTATATTTCATGTTCTATGGAAGTAAGGCAAGATGGTCGAACGTCGATAATTTTCAATAAGTAATTTTCAGATTCTACATACTCGAGAATAAAAATCAAAACAAAGCGATTGTTGAACCGAAATCTTCCTGTTTAACATGTGTACGTACTACACTTCGGGTTTCGGCTGGTACAGCAAAACCGTAATTGATAAATGCTAAGGAGAATAACTAATTCTGGCGGACAGGAGCCCAACAAATTTTATGATAATTATTAAATATCCAACAAAAATTTGAAATAATAAATGACATTTATAATTTTGAATATTAATTTGGAGATGAGTAATGTCAAAAAGAATTCTTAAAAATCCTGTGTGTTACTTCATTGCGTGATTTAATTATTTTTTTAATAAAAAATAAAAAATCATTTGTCAAAAAACATGTATATAATATCCAACAAAAACTTCACTATTCGGCTTAAATATTTACAACATGCTGCTTTATAAAAGTGTAGTGTTTATATTCAAAATGCATGCTACGTGTAGGAAACTAAACTTTGTTGGAAACTATGAATTGGTTTAAATTATTATTTTCGTGTTACTTGTCAAGTTTTTAAGCGATTATAGATGTTAGTATACTATTTACTAAATGTATTTATCGCATTTCATTTCGTAATGTTCTACATTCAAAATCGTTTAGAAGTGTGGTACTTTTCTGCATTAGCAACACTTTTCTGCATAGCAACAGCTATTCGTTTTACGTTCAGCAGTACTGAAGTGTATTGTTGGTGACACTGTACGTCTATGTCAAATTCGAGGTAGCAGGTTAGGTTTTGGGTCAGTTTTGACACAGACTAACGCAAAACCTAACCTGCTAACCTCGAACTTGACATAGACTTACAGTGTCACCAACAGTACACTTCAGTACTGCCAAACACATAACATCGACTGGAGCTGCTTATTGTGCTTTAGTACATAGAAACAAGTTCTGCTCAGCTTGGTTATGTTTTGACATTTAGTATCACTTTTATGTAAATATTTAGTATTTACTCGCTGACGCTCGTACTGAAACCAGCCATACTCATTAAATTAACCTAAGAAAAAATTATATTTTCAACATCTTGGCATTTATTTAGAGACTTAAAACTAATTGAATCATTTATTGCAGAAAGCGACCAAGTAATATTTTCCGTCATTTTGAGATACGTGTATTTTTGAGCTCTCCTATTGTATACCCCTTGTTTGGTGCCGAAATAGTATATTAAAGAACGAGTAACATAAGGCAAATATTATTCTACTTCGCAAGTTTTATGCCACTTTTAAGTAAAATTTTGGACTTTTGTCGTGGTTGGTATGACAAATTCAACTTCATTGTGTCATTTTAAATTTAAAACTCAATTTTTCTTCGTTTTGAGGTTAATTTTAATATTTGACAGTGACATTTCTGAACATGAACACCAACGTGGGAAAAAATTACACTAGTTCTATTACAAAACTCAAAAAGTTAGTACAGCATTGTGTTCAGTGCTGTAACAGCTTTAGTATAGACGCGAAGTAGAAAAATAGTTATAGTTTATAACCCAATTACGTTTATTTACATTAATAAGAAACTTCATCAGTTATCTTTAAATGAGAAAATTCATAGATTTTCTTGTTTTTCTCAGAATACACAATGTTACTTAGCCCCTTTCTGCAATACACGAATTAGTTACTTATTCAACAATTCTCTTCAAGAAATTAAAGCAACTTTAAATTTTTTATGTCAAATGATCATTTTGAAAACAGATGTTGAAAATGTCTGCAAACTAGTCTTTTAACATACAAAACTTGTATGTTTGACGATCACTTTGAAGACTGATGTTATGAGCAAGTCCTCGATCTACACTTCAGATATATACGATTTTTATTTGCTAGTTGATCATTTCGTGGACCGATTTTAGGTAAAGAAATATTAATTACACAACGTCAATCTTAGTCCGGTCGGCAGGTACTTTCTACCTGGACACAATTCCCAAGTTAATGAAATTTTGGGATATTGTTTGGGGATGGTATTGGGTGTGGAATCTGAGTTTTCGACCTCGAGGACCCTGTGCTAACTCGGAGAGGGCCGAAAAACCTCGACATTTTCGGACTTTTTTCGGTTTTTTGCTTATCTCTTCTGAACCATGCGTTTTTCGAGAAAAACACCCTTATAGAAAGTTTTAGAGCATGATATTTCCTTCAATTCTGATTCGTCAAAATTATTTGTTGACCCAATACTTACCGAGATACAGCAGTTGAAAGATGGAACAAATTTCTCAAAATGCAAAAAAAATAGAATAATACAGGTTTTTGCCTCATATTTTTCAACGTATCTATGTATACTATACATAGCTACTTATTATGCTTTATTTTAAACTAGCTGACCCGACAGACGTTGTCCTGTACAAATTTCAATAAATTTGTGATCGTTTTCTGAATTTGTGAAGAGATATTGGCAATGTGTAAACGAAGTAAAAAGGAGAAAAAAAAACCTATTTCTTAGTGATAATTGCATCTATTAACGATTGTGGCTATGGATATTCAATTTAAGGAAGGGTTAATTCAGAAGTACGCTAATGGAAAATTCGTTTGGTTTGTAGCATTGCGAGTTCTGCGACCTAAATTGCTCCGTGTGATTAGCGGCATTGCAATGCAATTAAATTGTGTCAATTCAATTCAATTCAATTATTTGGTTTGCGACACAATGTGCGATGCGAAGAAACACAATTTGGACGACTGATTCACTTTGTTGTAACTGTATAACCGTTTGTCACTTCAAAACTCACCGTATTTCGTAGGTAAATCTGTAAATTTGCTTGAGATCAAACGACGAAACTTAATTCATTTCATGAAACGTTGCAACAGAACAATGATTCCCAAGTTAATTACATTTTGGGATATTGTTTGGGGATAGTATGGGGTGTGGAATCTGAGTTTTCGACCTCGAGGACCCTGTACTAACTCGGGGAGGACCGAAAAACCTCGAAATTTTCGGACTTTTTTCGGTTTTGTTCGAAATGATCAAATCCACCATGAACTAGGAATTGACACCATTGAACAATTCATAAACAGAACTACCAAAAAAATCCTAACCACTCTACGTTTCACCGATAACATCACCATCCAGCAACTAGGCCGAAGTAATATACATACGACTCAAGAGACGGCTTCTCCAAGATTTACCATTAAACCAAAGTGATAGTGGAAGTGATAGTGAATAATCAATAAGTTTTATCTCAAGCAAATTTACAGATTTACCTACGAAATACGGTGAGTTTTGAAGTGACAAACGGTTATACAGTTACAACAAAGTGAATCAGTTGTCCAAATTGTGTTTCTTCGCATCGCACATTGTGTCGCAAACCAAATAATTGAATTGAATTGAATTGACACAATTTAATTGCATTGCAATGCCGCTAATCACACGGAGCAATTTAGGTCGCAGAACTCGCAATGCTACAAACCAAACGAATTTTCCATTAGCGTACTTCTGAATTAACCCTTCCTTAAATTGAATATCCATAGCCACAATCGTTAATAGATGCAATTATCACTATGAAATAGGTTTTTTTTCTCCTTTTTACTTCGTTTACACATTGCCAATATCTCTTCACAAATTCAGAAAACGATCACAAATTTATTGAAATTTGTACAGGACAACGTCTGTCGGGTCAGCTAGTTTAAAATAAAGCATAATAAGTAGCTATGTATAGTATACATAGATACGTTGAAAAATATGAGGCAAAAACCTGTATTATTCTATTTTTTTTGCATTTTGAGAAATTTGTTCCATCTTTCAACTGCTGTATCTCGGTAAGTATTGGGTCAACAAATAATTTTGACGAATCAAAATTGAAGGAAATATCATGCTCTACAACTTTCTATAAGGGTGTTTTTCTCGAAAAACGCATGGTTCAGAAGAGATAAGCAAAAAACCGAAAAAAGTCCGAAAATGTCGAGGTTTTTCGGCCCTCCCCGAGTTAGCACAGGGTCCTCGAGGTCGAAAACTCGGATTCCACACCCAATACCATCCCCAAACAATATCCCAAAATTTCATTAACTTGGGAATTGTGTCCAGCTAACCCCCCTCATTATGTACCTGCCGACCGGACTATCTACGACTATGTAAATTATTTTTTCAACTACCAGTGTATAAAAGAGACTATTATTTGATACTCCACGATACTTCTAAAGTATGCTATTATTGCACACTCTGCAATAAAAAAGTATTATTGCAAACTTCTGTCAAAACTTTTTCTTCTCAAAATTTGAAATTTTCTTTTCAAGCTTCTTTGGCATAAACCAGTGGTTTTTCTGTTGTGTACTTTGATGACTAGTTCGTACAGTGTTTATAAATAGTTCACGTAAGTACTATTACCTACATTTATGTACACTTGTTGAACAAAAATATGGAACATTCAGAATTTTATTATTATATACATTTAATCAGGTTATTAAGTTATCAATAAAATCGACACACTGTCACACTGGCATTCCAATGTCGAACTTAATACTTTTTTAGAAAGGCATGACTCCTTGAATGCAAATTTCGAATTTTTTTCTTTTTATAATTATTATTGTCATTTTTGTCTCGTTTTTTGTCACTGATATGCACTTGTATGCATGTACAGGGTGTCCCATTTTCGACACTTTTATAGGGTATCTCCGTAATTGTTAGTGCTATCAAAAAAGTAATACAGGCGTCATGTGCTCTTTTTGGGTCACACTTAAAATGGTAATTTCAAAATTTGAAAATTTTCCTTCGCTTAAGAAATACGGGGAAAAATCAAAAAATTGTCAATTTCAGAATGACCCTATATTTTCTTAGTTAAAAGAGATACACAAAAATCTTTTAAAGAAAAGTTTCTTTATAATGATTGTTGAATAATCTGCCGTTTTCAGAATAAGTATACGGAGTGAGGTAAAAAAGTTATCGGGCCTAACCTCATTTTTTTAAATAGAACACCCTGTATATTTTATTCTAAAAAGATAGCATATTAATTTCTCCTTTCAAAAATAAAACACACCGTGGATGATATTGGTTTCTATGCGATTTATTTAAACTTTATAACTTTAAACCACAGTAGGCTACCAAACAAAAGCTAATATTCTAGAAACAAAACTATGTTGACATAGTAGCTGGAAAGACATTACACAATATATTTTAACAGACAAAGAGTAGAAGAAATAGTTGGCACAAGAAAGTAAATTAAAAAACTATAGAAACTTTGAAACGAAATAAAAGATTCAGATTAAGGGAAAAAATAACGGGAATCATCGCCAATGTTCGAAAGCCCCTCCGTTGTTTTCAATGCACTCTTGACATCTTTTTAGAACGGATTTTAAGGCATTCATGATGGGTAATGGTTTTATTTCTGCAAAGGCTTTATGAATTCTTTGATCAAGTTGTTGTCTTTATAAATTTTATTTTCCAACACTCCCAAAAAAAAAAAAATCTGGAGGTGTTAGATCCGGATATCGTGGTGGCCATCTTATAGTGTTCCTATCCAACGGTTTCCAAAGTGACTATTTAAATACACTCTTATTCGAAGAGCGTTATGGGTAGGGGCGCCATCTTGTTGAAAGTAAATCTCTATTACTTCATTTAAAGGAACATCATCAAGGATATCGAAAAGGTTTGATTGGAGTATGTCCAGATATTTATCTGCATTGAAATTTTCTTCAAAACAGCGATACGCCAGTTTATTTTGAAATAAAAAACAACTTACATTTACCCCAAATCGACCTTGTTGACGAACAGGTCGTACCATGTGGGGATTTGAGGAGTTCCAATGTCTTTCATTATGTCGGTTAAGAATACCGCAACTTGTTATTCGACATTCATCTGACCAAATACGTTTTTTTGTAAAAAGAACGATGCTCGTTAGATTTATTTAAAAACCAGTGACAAAATTTCAATCTTCTCACATCATCACCAGGGTGCAAATATTGGGTAATATTAACAACATAGGAATAATATTTATTGGACGTCAAAATTCTGTGCGCCTTAGATTTTTAAATTCCAGTTGCAGTTTTTATTTTTCTGACGGAGGTAGATTTTTGTTCCTAAAATTTCAAAGTGATTTTAGAGAATAAAATTAGAGCGTGTGCTTAAGATGACAAAACAGAAATGAAAACTTCACCAAGACGAGATTCCCTACTAACCTTTCACAATCTAACATCCGCAAATCTCAAATTCAAGACGATAAAAGAATCGATCCATAAAAAGCAAATACACTATGCATTTGGTCATATTTTAGTATCTGTTTTTTTTTCCCGACTGCATCATGAGCGTTGCATAGCCGAGTCTGACGGCTCAGTCTCATTCAATACCCACAAAAAGTGGTAAAAGCTCCTAAAGGAGTTTTCACTTCAATAAAAGTTGAGCTATTACTATTCAAAGCTATCACAGGATATACCATTCTTACCTAACACGCTTATTTCTTCATTTTCCTTGTTTTATTTATTATAAGTTTTTGATCTCGGCTTCGTAGAAGAGCCGTATGTTTTTAAATTATGTTCCAGTCGTCGGAATATGTCTTTAAATGGTTGCCGTCTTTCCTGATAGCGAACAATATATAAATTTTGCGCCATTTCTTCGTTTTTTCCAGTTTCAATATAAACCGATACATCAAATTTTTCAAAATGTTGATAACTCATTTTCACAAACGAATATGTAAAAATGAAATCGACGTTAAATGTTAATAACAACTAGAATGCCAACATAGTTTTGTTTCTAGGATATTAGCTTTTCTTTCGTAGCCTACTGTGGTTTAAAGCAATAAAGTTTAAATAAATCGCATAGAAAACCAATATCATCCACGGTGTGCTCTATTTTTGAAAAGAGAATTTAATATGCTATCTTTTTAGATTAAAATATACAGGATGTTTCATTAAAAAAAACGAGGTTAGGTCCGATAACTTTTTTACCTGACCCCGTATACTTATTCTGAAAACGGCAGATTATTCAACAATCATTATAAAGAAACTTTTTTTTAAAGAATTTTCTGCATCTCTTTTAACTAAGAAAATATAGGATCATTCTGAAATTGACAATTTTTTTATTTTCCCCCGTATCTCTTGAGCGAGCGAAAATTTTCAAATTTTGATTTTACCATTTTAAGTTTGACCCAATAAGAGCACATTGTGTACTTTTAATATTTAAAATACACTATTCTAACGTTGTTTATTGACTCGTGATATAATCTAACCGAATGCAACTCGTGTCTTCTTGATTATCAAATCATTTCTGTTTCCCCTCGATATATTGTTTTATGCAATCACGCTCGTCCTTTGGACTCGCGCGATTGCCAAACAATATATCTCGTCTACACAGAAATGATTATTTGATAATCAAGAATCCACTAGTTGCATTATATATGATAACCCGTAAAAGTGTCGAAAATGGGACACCCTTTACTTTCACCCTGTATACATGTGCGTTTCATTAATAAACTTTACTACTGAAAATGTATGATGTCGCTGTTGATTAGGGGAGAATATGATGAAACGGCAGGTCAACGACCTCCGCAGTCCGCAACTCCACACATTGCTTGCAAGATTTTTTTATTTTCTCGTACGCTCTTGTTTTGGTTTGAATGACAAAAACACAGATTTTTAGGAAAACTTGTATCGTAATTATTTCACTAACGATGAGTAATAATAAATAAATATACACACAGACAAAAAATCAAATCAAACCAATCTATTTTTAAACTTTAAGGCTTGTAATAAGGAAACGTTTGTATTTGGAGGTCTTAAATCTTTTCAAAAGTTTTTATAATTACGTATATGCAGTAGAAGAAACTTTTTTGATAATTTCGATCATCATATTATTAATCAACCTGGCAACAACATCTACAAACTCTTTAAGAGCACGCTGTCAGAGGAGTGGGAGAGTTTGACGTATTAAATTTCCGTAAGATGGCAGTAATGTTCATTATTAAGAATATTTATTTTTGGCTCTACTAGTATGTTGAAATCTGCAGTATGATAGGTGGTTGCCACTACACGATAACAGATGGCACTTTCGCATTGCTTATTTTACAGTGACTATATACAAGACAGTGTGGCCATACGATTGTTGGCCGCCATTAACAGGCAAATTTGAGCGTAGAGATATACAGTGCCTTTCGAAATAATCGAACGTTTTTGAGTGGTCATTATTTTGGCGCTAGTTATTTTAACTAGTTGATGTTAGTTACACGTGCAGTGTTATTTTTGGACATTGGCATTTCTCATTGGCGTTCGTTCGTAGTGCTTTTAAGGTGTTACATGAAGTTTACAACCGGTTTCAGTTATGCTAGTTTACATTACAGCTAAATGCCGTCTTCCTGTTCCCTGTCTCCAAACCTCCCTGTTCTGTGCTTGGTCTTCTTCCAGGTTCCTCGATGGCTCTCCAAATACCCTCATTCCACGGTTTGCGTGGTCTACCTCTTTTTTTCTTAACCGGCGGCGACCATTTAAAGATCTTCATAAGCCACGTCGTCTCCTCCATTCTCCAATTCTGTCCACAACTGATTCTGGTGCCTCCATTCTGCGTCTTATTTCCTCGTTCGTCACTCTATCTCGTCTCGATACCTTTCCGCTTTTTCGTCCATTTGAACTGTGTTTAGTCTTCGTTTCATTTCCGCTGTTACAGTCCATACCTCACTGCCATAACATAGCACCGACTCTACCATTACTTTACCTATTCTTTTTTTGTTTTTGTTAGAGATAGTATTGTCCCATCAAATTGATTTTAAGTACTTTGTACTATTCGAGTTCTGATCTCTTCTGTTCCCAAACTTTTTCATCGATTGTATTGTAGCACCGAGGTATTTAAACCTTTCTACTTGTCTTACTGCAACATCTTCATTTATTAAGACGTCATATTGTGCTTTCGAGTTGATTACTAAATACTCCGTTTCCTCTAAACTTATGCTAAGGCCCCATTTATCGTAGCACCGATGTAATCTCTTTATCATATATTCCAAGTCAAACGCATCTTGTGCTATTACAACAATAGCATAATTATAAATTGTCACATTTAAATACTGTGCAGAATATTAGTTTTTCAGGGCAATAGATGATAAAATTTGACCCGCTTGCGACGCTAATGAATTATTTGACACTGACAATTTACAATTGTCAGATTTGAAAGGTTTTATTTTCTTCCATAACCAAATGAACAGGTTCTACCAACCTCTTTGAGAACAACTTAAAAGTAACTAAATATTTTGCCTGTTAATGGCGGATATTCGCGTCAACCAATAGCGGCGAAGACATCCCTATGGCCACACTGTCTTGTATATAGCCACTGTAGCTTATTTTAAGGTCACTATATCAATAAGGTACCGCCATTAGTGATTTTTTATATCTATCCTTGTCGCACAATTTTCTCCAACTGGGGATAAAAACACATAACCTAACAGATTCCTCAATTTACAAGTGCCATTACACCAAAAAGAAAATCCCCAAAAAATAGTGTCTTCCCTATTGCACTTGGGAAATTTCTATTTGTTATCCTTATCTCACAATTTTCTCACATTCTCCAGCGAGGAATGAAATGGCGGTACCTTATTGATATAGTGACCTTAGCTTATTTGAAATTGCAACTTGAGAATTACTTGGGCCTGGACACACAAGTTTGTTTTGCTGTCTGTGTTTACTCAACGATTTCTGCCTGTGCAGCAGTTTTGAACGCAATTTGAAACCAAACGAGCCTTCGGTGCGTGTGAATAGTGAATAAGTGTTGATTTTATTGGTAGCAGTGATGTTGGGTGGAAATATAAGTAAGTGATTTTTGTGTGTCATTAGTTGCTATAACATGATATTGTTAGAATTTTAGATTGGTTTGTATCATCAAATAAAATCACATACACACAAAGATTATTGACAGAAAATATTAGTTATGAAGGGCCCAATAACACTGATGACATCACCAGTAATTATGGAAATTCTTTGTAAGTTGCTTAACAGGTATTAACTATTGAATAGAATCTATGTATGATCATTGTTGCAGTTTTAGGACTCCAAACCTGAAATTAAGGACATACGAAGCAGGAGTTAAGAAAGTTACAGGAAAAGGAATATGGCGTTATATCATCTCATCATCTTCGGAATATGGCTAGTAAGAGTACAACAAAGTATGTAAATTAATATTCTACTGTGATTTCTGATTTTAGAATTTGGAATGATCCATTAAGAGTGGAATGTCACACTACTCCAAAGCAACCTTGTCCGGTTACTGAAAACACAGTAGTAGAGTTGGGACCAAATTCAACTAAACTGTGTAGGGCAATTTGGAAATCCTATTTATAAAAGCGAAAGGCAATTACGATTAACAGCATCAATGTTTGGAAGGATAATAAAGAGACGGCCACATAGGTACCCCTTGCCATAATGTTAAAAGTTGTTTGACCCAAAATAATTTTTACGCAGAAGCTACAGAGTATGGCATTTCCAAAGAGCAAGTTGCCATTGAACAATTTCAGCAGGAAACAAATCTAGTAGTAGTGAAATCTGGCCTGTGGGTAGATTTAGATTATGGTTTCCTAGGAGCATCTCCTGATGGTAAATATTATTTTCCTATTCCCATTATTAAAGGACCCATGTTATAAATGTTGACTGAGTTTACCTACTCGAACCATTTTATAGGCATCGTCGAACAAGATGCAATTTTGGAAGTCAAGTGCTTCTATTCCGCCCGTGATCTTGAAGCTACTACCATAGATGAGGTGATAAACTTGAAAAAAAGTAGCATTTGTTTAGAAAAGAAAGGACCGATAATACGTTTGAAAAGGAATCATTCATATTATTATCAAGTGAGTATCTATTCAAATAAGGAAATTAAAATGTTATTAAGCTTTTTTTAGGTACAAGGTCAAGAGGAATTCTAGACCACTTTGGCTCAGGACGATGACCTCAATCACATTGTATTTACTGTCAATCTTTAAAAATGATGTTTTCAAAGCCTACCTGTTATTTTAATTTCATACAAGAGACGCGGTAAAGCATTTTTCATCATTTCAGGGGTGGACTTTTGTGTATAGGTAATTTGGGTTAAATCGGCTTATTTTGAGTTCTATGTGGACAGCAATAACGGAGTTTTATAAATATTGGTTGCAAAAAAAATTAAAAAGATCATAGACAATTTTATTAATTTCATTTAAGTAATGATAATAAAAATACTCCTCAAATGTTTAAAAATAAAAAGGGAACGGTTGTTTTATGATAAATTGTGCTCATTTGTAAAGCCAGGTATTTTTAAATTGTTCAATATGTTTATTGTAAACTCAGTGTATTTTAACTATTTTGTTAACATTGTTTTACACCCTGTTGGTTCTTTTTTGTAAATAAATTAGCAGTTATCTATCTACTTTGTCAATTATTATGTATCTAAATAAAATACAGTTATATAGGTACAACTTCAATGTCGGTTTGTATTCAGATACTATATCTCTTTGTTTTATATTGCTTGTACGTTTCCGATGAATCAGCGAAGAAGAATAAATCGGTAATTATAGGTTATATCCCGAGTACTATGAATTTAATCAATTAAAATTATGCAAAGCTGGTTGTTAGGGAAATTTAAGGTTGAGGGATTTTATTTTGAATTAATAACGAAAACATTTGCTCAAAAGTAATATTTTGCTAACAATGTAGTTTTGCATAATTTTGATAAGATTGAATTAATTGTATGAGGGGTACCTATATTTAAAGATTATTTCTTGAATGAGATTAAATTAAATCAAAATAGCATATTTACATTTTATTTTGAATATAGTTTCCTGAGTAAGGAATAGTAGGTATTAATTATTTTTGGTAAAGTTTGTACAATAGATGAAGCTATTTCAATTTTAGTAAACAATTCATGATTGTCAGGAAGATTCTGGTCTTGCATGTTCTCCCACAACAATTTCACCTTGAACCCCCAGTTTTTCAATACAGTAGTAATATATTCCATTGATGCAGTCTGGTGCAAAGTATACTTTTTTTCTTCACAAATGCTGTGAATTGCCTCCATATTGATTTGTTAGTTGTACCTGTATTGACGGGGACACTATTTTTGATTGCTTTGTCGATTAATGAACTACAAAAAATCTTTACTGGTACTCATTGTGAATGGTGCGACGTTTTGCAATTTTCAGACACGAAATGAATTTGTTTGTTTGTATTCGTTTACCATAATAACGCAATACAAGAAGCACTGCGATGCTCAGTAATTCTAAAATATTTGTCAATGTAAACGTCAAAAACATCAGAAAATGAATTTCTACCAAGCAATATTTCAGAAAGCACCTAGTTCTGAAAGTCAAACTAGTGAAATACATCATACTCGATGCTACTATCACTTGGAAAGTGTTCTAGGCCAGATATTCCATTATCCTAATCAAAATTACTCTTTTCAAATTGGCGGGCTTTAATCGCCCTAAGTTTTAGCAAGGATTTTGTTCACTATGTAATGCCATAAACAACAGAAAATCGGACTTTATGATTGGCCAGTTTAGGTATGAAGGAAATAATCAAGCAAAAAATGTAACAAATTATCAACTAGCTATTAGTAGGTTTAATTTTTACTTATTACTATAAGCAGACATCTCCATTATGCCGACCCTTTTTTACAGTCCCGAAGGTGTCTGCTTATGAGAGATTTTACTGTATTACATAAAAAATTCAAATCTTTATTGCAATTATTCCAGTTATATTAAAAAAGATATGGGAAGGGTAAATTTTTATGTAACCTGTATAGCTATCCATATAATAGCCAGCGCCATTTCAGTGGCAATAGCTGAAACGTTATATGCACAAAGGCATGTAGAGGTCATGGAGTTGTCAATAATTTGCCCAAAAATTCCATTTTCTCAATAAAGACTGTATAGATTAATTTCAAATTTTAGGTAATTTATGTGGTTAGCCTTCTAGTGGCAATAACAAATTATTATGTTTGTAGGTGATTTTTTTTTTTAATTTTTATGATTTCAGACGATGAGTTACTGTATTAAAACAATCCATTTCGCATTGAAACTTTGTTATTGCCATTATAGGTATTTCTTCATGGCTTTAGTGTTTCCTCCAAACTTAGATATTCATTTAAATTTAAAATAATGACATTATTAGAAAGGTCTGCTTTTCGCTTACGGCGCCATCTGTTATTAATCGTGTCTGACGGCCCCCTCTTAAGAACATTGGAGGTTTTCAAAATCCTTGTAATAGTTTCCCAACAGATTATTTACTCAAACTGCATGTTAGCTTAAACATATATTATGTTATAAAAAATACTAATGCAAACTTATAAACAAATAATAAGCAAAATAGGAAACTATTTATATTAATGAATTTATAATCTAAACATAGAATTTAAAAACAATAAATTAATACAGATTATTTGAGTGTAAGCTCAACACTTTTTTATTTTTAAATTCGGTTTTCCCTTAAACGTTTAGCGAACAGTGGTGGCAACACCGTATTGTTTGCGACGTTGGTGAAATACTGTCGCACGCGGCAACAACGTTGTTAGCCAATTTAAAACCCCGAGGTCATTGTGAACTGAACGGCTACTTCAAAAGCGCCGACGGAGAGTTGCGTATCTGGTATAATATATTATTTCACCTGTGCGTATGGTATAGTACACTGTGACGAAAATTCAAAAAAATGCAGCATGTATTTACTTCTATGGGATAGGTGTTGATTAATTCATTCGATTATTATTATTTTTTATAATTATTATAATATGTGTCGCCCAAATCAATATGTTTTTAAAGCCCATCCATTCGCTTTCCAATAAACTTAGTTTTATTGTCGATTGAATTTTGCTGTGACATTTGGTTTTGTATTGATAGATCCATGATAATTACATTGTCAACTAAATTTACGCATATTTGACAAATTGTAAAAGAATTTAATATACCTACGGGCCTTAAACCATATTTTACATCAATCAACTGTTGACAATAAGTTTGTACTTTCATCGGTACGGTAGTGATGAGATGTAGGAAAAAAATTTTATTTGAAAAAAGAGCCAGTAACAACCATTGATAAGCGATGTGGTTTAATTACTGTTTGATGGTATAGAGAATACGTGTTTTGAAAGTTGAAGCATATTAATTTTAAAAAAATAATAAAAGAATTTCCTCTATACCGTTATTCATTATAAACGGGGCTGCGCGCGCTATTGCGCGGTCTATCCTATTCAATTTACTACCATTTTTAGGCCTATTACGTAGGGCCTTTCCGTTCTGTTACACACTTGTTACACAATCTCAGAAAACACAACATTTCGCATGAAAGGAAGCAGAGGGTTCTTTTGTGGAGGAAGAAATAGGGAAATATCCGTCCTCTAAACCAAGAGAAACGTTCACGTGGTGAAGTGGAAGCTCAATGCTTTCACCTAACCGTTGAAAGGCTTCAAGAGGAGCCATCGCACTACTAATTGTCGACATGATCTAAAAAAACCACGTCAAAAAAGTCCCTTACGATCAGCACGCCATCTTATGTGCCTCGAGATGCCAACCATTGTTCCTTTTTCGCCTTCTGTTGGCATGAAACCGGTGACACCAATAACTCAGCAGAAGCGATGAGATTAAGAATCGAAAAATCGATGTAAGATCGAGAATCGAACTGATCTAGAAAATTGGCCGTGACACAGGTATTTGTAGTCATATTTCAGTAATATTTCAGACGTTTTCAACTGAAAACCATTATTGTTACTTTCAGTATCACCGTTTTAAAACAGTTTTTTTGATAAAACCGGAGTTATTTGTAGATAAACACCCGTGCAAGTTTTAATTGATGTTAACCATCTAAAAGAGATCTGTTATCATTTGAAGAGAGAATAATTGCTTAAAATGGGGCCCTCGGGGATGCGCCCCTCTCCAAGAAAGCTCACGGGGTTCCGTCCCTCTCTAATGGGGCCCTCGGGCATCCGCCCCTCTCCAAGGGGACTCACGGGGCGCCGCCTCTCTCGAAGGGGGCCCTTGGGGCTCCGCCCCTCTCCAAGGGGCCATCGGGTTTCCGCCCCTCTCCAAGGGGGCCCTTGGGGCTCCGCCCCTCTCCAAGGAGGCCCTCGGGGCTCCGCCCCTATCCAAGGGGGCCCTTGGGGCTCCGCCCCTATCCAAGGGGGCCATCGCGGCTCCGCCCCTCTCCAAGGGGCCATCGCGGCTCCGCCCCTCTCCAAGGGGGCCCTCGGGGCTCCGCCCCTATCCAAGGGGGCCCTTGGGGCTCCGCCCCTCTCCAAGGAAACCCTTGGGGCTTCGTCCCTCTCCAAGGGGCGCTCGGGGCTCCGCCCATCTCCAAGGGGGCCCTTGGGACACCGCCCCTCTCCAAGGGGGCCGTTGGCGCTCGGCACCTCTCCAAGGGGGCCCCCGGGACTTCGCCCTTTTCCAAGGGAGCCATCGGGGCTCCGTTCCTCTCCAAGGGGCCCTGGGGGCTCCGCCCCGGTCGCGAAATCGAGGCGACGGTAAAATGCATGTAAACGCAAATGGGGGACATCGCGTCTGTAATTGTCGTGACACACACGTTTGGATCGTTCTCCTTTATTTATATGATTCTGCACGTGTGTGGACTAGAAATTCTAAGGAACTCATTTATCGAGAAACAAATATTTTTCTTGAAATCAGTGAAATGATACTTATTTATCGTTAGTGTAGAATAAAAAGTTTATAATAGTGTATCTGAGTTTATTAACGGCTTACTTTTTACAAAATAGGAATATGTATCAATATATCACAAACAAAAGAAAAAAAACAATAAAATTACATGGAAAATATCAACCACCACTTTACATACGTGTTTAATAGGGATGTAGTACCCGGTCTAAAATCAAACCCGGGTACCCGAAAACAGTACCCGGGTACTCTCTGGTACCCGAAGATTTTACATTTTGCCTTATTATTTTCTGGCGAATGAAAATATTTCCATACAGGCGATTTTTTTATGACACTGTTTTCTTATTTGTTTGTACCTACTTCTGTAGTTTCATACAATGTTCAAGCTCTATGCTCTACGCATTTTAACGCCGCGAGCAAGGTTGCCAACCCTACCGATATTTCGGTACCGAAACGACCCTGGTTTCTACCGAATTTTTGCTACAGCGTATAATCATACGTAAAATTTTTCTTGAGTACTATTTAAACCAAAAAAAAGCATCAGCAACTATTTATATTGGAGAACTGTTAAGAATTTGTTTTTTATAATTGATTTTTTTTTATTTTTTAGTAGGTTCGAGAAATAGGCTTTCAAGAAGAACAATTAGTGGTTTATTACATACAAAAAGATCTACAGGGCAGGACAAGTGTTGCGATTTTGCTGTTGATAAGAATATCCTTACAGAAATGACTAAACAAATGTATTCTGTAAGCGGCGACAAAGATAGTAGTAGCGAAAGTCAATAGAATAGGAACATTATATATTTTTATAGTCATATTCTATACGTAAACATATTAACTTTTTCCATATATTATATATTATTGTACTTGTATAAATGAATTAGTGGTTAATAATGTTGGAAGTAAATTAGTATAGTTTTCCATAGGTCCTAATAAAACAATTGGGTTTTTTGTCTTGATTTTGTTAATTTAATTAGAAAGTGAAATATAAATGTATGTAAATTTTTAAACGCCGGTTTACTGAAACTTGGCAAAAATTTAAGTAGGAACTACAAAACACATTTTATTATGTCTACCGAAAATTTTTGGGATCTACCGAAATTTAGCACAAAAAGCTACCGATCGCCTAAAATATGAGATGACAACACTGGCCGTGAGTTTTAAACGGAACTAAATTGAAATACTACCTATTCACCAATTCAAACTGCAACTCGTCTGTTTGAACATTTACATAATTTACATAAAAAATGCAGATAATTATCGTCTTGATACAGTCTCTTCTGTTTTTTCAAAAATATTTGAGTACGCTTTTGTAGTTAAATTATCTAATGTATCTAATTATCAAGTGAACCTTTTTATTCACAGAATTAGCAATAAAAATTGTCTGGGAAAGGTAGATTCTTGTTTAACACATGCCAAGAATATTGCTCCTGATCGCTATAGGGAATGCAATAATATGTAAACACCTGACATTTGGCTACCAGTAAAAAATTAAACAGTAATAAACAATTAAAATGGCAAAGTAAATTAATTTAAATACATAGCTATTTACGGTATAAGTGACTAAAGACAAATTTTATCTACGAAAAAATAGTTTAATAATTTTTTCCAGTGAATAAAATTGCCTTATTGATGTGTGTTGTAAAAAGTTTTTTCCAATTCTGTTATAAAAATTTTCATTAAAAGTCTTCCATAGCAGCGAAAATCCATATGTATAATAGACTTGTCCGGGACGCTGTTTCAGCAGCCAAACCGTAAGAGATAGAGAAAAAAGTTATTAAAGTTATATGTTTGGAATGGTCATGTCAGGTCAGGAACCGAATTTCAGTCACGTGACACTTCCGGTTTTCGAGAAATCACCAAAAAGACCGTTTTTCAAATAGAACGCCTATTAAATAAAAACTGTTTCAGCAGCCAAACGGAGCTGCGACCCTCTGCGCCTTAAAACGTCGATCGGTTAGGCAACCACTTTGACACCTTCCAGGTCTGGGTACAGTTTTTATTTAATACGCGTTCTATTTGAAAAACGGTCTTTTTTGTTTTTTTGAATGAGACATTTGTCTCACTGGATTGCTTGTTTAAAAGAATTTCGAATTTTAATAGAGGTTTGTTTTTACTTCATTCATGTTGTCAATAGCAGTGAGAATGGAGTGTTACTATAAACATTCATCCTTTTAATTAAATTGTTGCGATTTATATATGCAATCTCCACATCTTCCATGTTTCGTCTGGAAACTCAGGTTGGAGGTCATGCGACGCCGGCGACAGCGGAATTCATGGGTGTTATCTGAAACCGGGATATTATTAAGTCTTTGCATTTTTTTATCATTGTTATATTTCATAAAATAACTCACGCGATGAAATGCCAATCATTGGGCTTCAAGTTTAAAGATCTTTTCTTTTATATTTTTATACATTGCAATAATCAACAGTAATATCCCATGTGCATTAAAATAGCCGATTAAATTTTGACGTTTTCTGTCAGAATGTTTTGCTAAGAAATATGTTAAGTAAATTTACCGCTCAACAAGAATCCCGAGTGAGTAGAACGATGGATTTTGGGGCGGAAAATTTACGAAATATATTTCTTCAGAGCAAAACACTCTGACAGAAAATCGTCAAAATTTATTCAGGCTAGTTACATGCACTCGGGATGTTCGGCGTGATTATTTCCTGAATAAATAGATAAAATTCATTTGGTGAAGCACCTTTAATAATCTGGTTAAAATTATGCACAAGCGATTAAATTTTGACATATATTTAACCGCGGTTAAATTTTGCCGTTTGAATTTATGTCATTATTAAACTGACAGAAACCATAGTGATTACGCATTATTATGGATATGAAGGAAATAATCAACAGTAATTACATAAGTGGTGATAATTTTTTGATAATTTTAACTAGATTCACGAATCTTTGTTGCTATTAAGAAATCTCACGAGTAGACGAAGTCCACGAGTGGGATTTCTTAATAGCAACAAAGATGAGTGCTAATCTAGTTAAAATTATAAAAAAATATATTACCATGAATGTAATTCGTCGTGATTATTTTTTAAACAGTTCAAGTTGTAGATAGGGTTTGATGGAACTTCCAGATGAGTGTCCTGTTATTTTTAACAACTGCTGCTCACCTACTCCACTTTTAGCTAGTTGTGTTACAGCAGAAGAACGATTTTAATGGTTTGTGAAAAAATAGTCGCTGTAATTTGCTACTAGCAAATAATCCGTGTAATTTTGATGCTGCAAATAAGTGTAATTAGCTACTAGCAAATAGTCAGTGTAATTTTGATGCTATTGGTCGATTTGAAAATTTTTCTCATTACTATTGGCTGATGGGAGTGTTTAAAAAATAATCACTTATAATACCATGAGTAGTCAAAGTTATGTCGACTATTTTTGCGGTGGTGTCACGAATGTCCATTGCGCTTTGGTATGATTAGGACGAGTGCGCTAGCACAAGTCCTAATCCTAAGCGCAATGGACATGAGTAGTGAGACCACCGCAAAAATAATCTACTTAACTTTGACTAAGAATGGTATTCGAGGGACTATTTAATGAATCAAACTACTTTTTCAAATTAGTTTTCAGTAAATCTAGCAACAAACTACGCAATTTCTATAGTAACAGAACACTGATATTGACTTTTTCTAATAAAAATCGAATTTGTTAAAAATAGTCACTTGAATACCTTCTAGGAAGATATATTCACTGATATTTTTTTGATTGGTCAAGAAACGTCAGAATTCTGGATCTTCATTGGTCACTTTTTGGCAGATGACAGGTGAATTGAATAGTCACTGGAATTTTCAAACATTCTCTGAATCTGCTCTGAAGTGAAATCTATTACCTACCTAAATTGACTCAACCATCAGAAACTAGATAAACGTTTTTTTGTCCTCAAGCGTATATATGTAAAGCTAAACATTCTCTATCTTACTTCGCCTCACGAAGCATGGTAACTTTACTTTGGTTTTTTGAAATATGTTTTAAATAATTTTAACTAGTTTGTTAAGATTTTCCCCATGTAATTTGCGCCTTCACGACCGATTAGGTCTTTAATTTCCCATGTGACTTGGCACATATGGTTTAACACATGCTCCTCCTCAAGGTTGAAACTTTGATTTAGTAAATTATGCTTTTACCATTGATTAAATAAGTAGAAGAAGATACGCAGCTTTACGGAGCTGATTGTGCTGTAGAAATGTAGCGACCTACAGATGGCGCGTCTCTCGCCGTTTCTACCGAAACATTTTCAGTTTGCCGGCAACAGCTGTCGTGCGAACATCTAGCTTTGGTTGGATCGTGCTCTGTGTTTCAAAGCATTGATTTAAATAATTAGCAATGCCTAAGCCATTGGTTTCTCATACTTGTGTGTATATTAACTGTTATAATTCTATAAAGAATCAGCGCAACCTAAGTTATTTTAAATTCCCCGTCAAGGATGTTAAAAGATGCGAGGAATGGAAAAAAAATTGTGGTAACATTATTATAGCAGAAATGGACAATGAAGACTTATGTCAGAAATTAATTTGTGAGGAACACTTTGCAACTAAAGACATTTCATGCAGTTCTGTGAGAAAAGTTTTACAAAAATGTGCAATACCGAAACAATTTGTTTTTGACGTTGATGAAATCGTGGACCTTATTCCTGTACATAAAGTTGTGGAAGGTAAGTCGTGTTACAGTTTTTCATAAATTAGTTCAGGAAATGTAGCCGAATTTCCCTACATTCATTAGTTAATATGGTTGGAGGGAAAGTTATCAGGGCCGGTTTTAGGTGGGTAAAAGAGTTTTATGCTTTTTTATATGATTGTATGAAGCATGCATATCCTAAAGGGAACTTTGAATTACAAATAAATTATTAATGGGTAGGTACGTAGTTTGTTTAAAATTGATAAAAATTATGTTGTAAACATAACAGAATATAATAATTTATTTTGATTAACTGATATAGTCCATTTTCTAAACGCTAAAAATTCGCCAAAGTTTTAACTTCGTTGACTCAAAACCGATTTTGAAGATTGTTTTTTATTATTTCGGAAAAAGTTTATAGAAAAATTCCCCATGGGTGAGAAAGTGTGCTTTTTATTTTTTCAATTGTTATTAACAAACAAGTGGTTTTTAATATACTCTTAATTAAAAAATGTGTAACTATTTTATTTATTCAAAACAATTGCTTGAAATTTAATAACATAAGGTTTTTGGGGTCGCAGATTACGAATCTGGCCTCAAAATGGGTCTAAAAACAAAATGGCGTCGAAGGTCTAATTTTTTATTTTATTTATTTTTTATTTTTATTAGATGTGTGGGGTTTTTGGGGTCGCGGATTACGAATTTGACCTTAAAACTCAACTAAAATAAAAAAGGCGGACCAAAATGGCGGAAAGGGGTCAATTTTTGTTTTATTTTTGATACCTATACCTATGGGTTTTTTGGGTCGTTCATCCCAAGTGGTGTCTGAAAAATGGTGGAAAAAATTATAGAAGAGTTAAATGAGTATTAAAGATATTATATTTTAATTGATTTATTAAAATTAACTCAAGATACATTTAAAAACAAGAAAAAAAATATTTAGCTTTAGTTTCTTTTTCCTCTACTTCTTCCATTGACACTGCCGGTCGTGAATTAAGGCAACTATTTCCGCCACATTCACAGCAAGCCGCCGAGCCTAAAGGCCACTTTTCCTACACCCACAAGCTGGCCCGCAACTAGTTTTGTAGTTGCAAAAAAATATAGATTTTTTGTGGAGCTGGTTCTTGTGTCATTAGGATTGGAAAACACTTTCCTGTATCATATTTCGAACCCCAATCTTCCCTTGAAATATCTTGGTTTTCCAGCCACAACTGTGTTTGCAAATACACGCGTTTTAAATGTTATTCTGCTGAATCCATCGTAGGGCATAATGATGCTAAATTAACGCTACTTTTTTTAGTAGACGCCTTAATAAAAGAACAAACCTAAAATTCAAAATGTTTTTATTTAAAAAATATATGTATTGTATTGTCTGTAACCTCATTTAATTTGCGGTATATGAATAATAAAAAACTTTCAATCAATTAAACATACCTGTAAGAGTTTAAGCAGTTACCTTTCTTTGCACCATACATTGCAAGCACACATTTTATACCAACATTTTTTTATCTAAATGTTTGTAGTCTCTTGTAAATCACTGTGATTTTCAAATATTTTGGCAAATTTATTCTTTCCTGAACATGGCCATTGCTTCACTTACTAAGACTTATCCATGTGGATCTTTAATAAGGTGCCGGTCCTATTCGTCTTCCTCATCCTTATATGTCTTCAATATATTAAACTAGATTCAAAAGCAATGATCTGCACCTTGACACCAAAACTCGAATGCCAAGATGCTACATTTTTCCCATCTTGCTCTATTGGGTCGAGTCCTGGACATTTAACGAAACAATCACAAAAAAATCGAAGCCTTTGAAATGTGGCTATACCGGAGAATATTGCGGATATTATGGAAAGACCGTGTAATAAATATTAAAGTTCTGGAGAGAATGAAAAAAAAGTAAAGAGATCATGAACAACATCAAAATACGCAAACTCCAATACCTCGGATATATAATGAGGAATGAGAATAAGTACACCCTACTACAATCTATTATACAAAGTAAGATATATGGCAAACGTGGACCAGGACGCAGAAGAGTATTTTGGTTGCAAAACCTAAGGGCGTGGTATGGGATATTTTTTTATTTTTGGCAGGTTTAAAATATATATATCTTTATCAGGAGAAACTAAAGCTGTAGTAAAGTAATAGGTCTATATTCTCTGATACTACGACTATGTTTTTATTTGATGCATTGAGAGTTGTTGTAACTATTAACCGATCAGCATCACTTTCAGCTTGAGAGCAGGGATATTATTTGCAGCTAAAGTTTCTTTTGAAAAATCAATAAAACGACATGAAATACATTTGCCAGAAGTTTTTCTTGATACAACTTTAAAAACATGTCTCTTTCAAATCGAATATCTGGTGCAGTTTTCGTTTTTAGACGTCGGTCTCTTTCAGCACATTTTATTCTATGTTTCTGATAATCGACAAAAACACTTGCTTTTTCGATAATTACGTACAATAAAATTAATTTATCTAAAATTGCACCATACTGTTGAACAAGTTGCCATTTGTTTTTATGTAATAACATTCCTCCGTCCGTCACAAACAGAAAAATCTATTAATTCAGTAATATCTTTTGGAAATTCTACAATGAGGTTGTAGAAAACACATTTTTAGGCGTTGGAATTTAAACGTATGTATTCGTATGTTATATTTAAATCTATTTAATCTATTTAAATTTGAGTTAATTTAACAATTTAGAATTTTATTTGTATATAATGTTTATTAAATAATAATAATAATAATAATAATCGTACAGAATAAAAATTAACCTTTTAATGCTATATTTATAATTACTGAGTAATTCAGAAATAAAGCTATTTTGCCGCTTTAAAGACGCTATTTTTAATTTTTGATAATTTTTAACATACAATTTGAGATCAGCGACCCAAAAAACCCTATATAGATAAGAAATAAAGTTAGAATAAAAAAAATACGCTTTTTCGCCATCTTGGATCCGCCATTTTGTGTTTTAGTTGAGTTTTAATGTGAAATTCGTAATCAGCGACCCCAAAAACCCCTACACATCTAATAAAAATTAAAAAAAGAAAATAAAAAATTAGACCCTTGACGCCATTTTGTAGACGCCATTTTTGTTTTTAGACCAATTTTGAGGCCAGATTCGAAATCTGTGAACCCCAAAACCTTATGTTATCAAATGTATTATATATCTGCGGGACCAATAAAGAGCGATCTTTTAAAGGACTTAATTACTACAGTTATTTCCGAATTAATTACTATTTCTTTAAAGCCCATGATTCTAGTATGTGACCAAGGAACCAATAATAGGGGCGCTTTGTCAAAATTGGGCGCTACCAAAGAAAATCCAGTGATATACGTCGATAACATGAAAATCTATACTTGTTTCGATCCTCCTCATCTCCTAAAAAGCCTGCGAAATAACTTCATGAATCACAAGTTACAGATCTACATTCGTAAGAAGCGTATTTCGTGGAATGACATTGTGCAAACGTACGAAATAGATAAAAGCAGTGACACCTCTCGCGCGTTAACAAAAATCACGCCGATTCATATTAATCCAAATACGTTCCAGAAGATGAGAGTCAAATTGGCTGCACAAATTTTCAGCCATTCAGTAGCTTCAGCAGTAAAAACTGTTTCAAAATCAAAAGAGCTCCAATCTTCAACGGGCGAAAACACTGCAAACTTCGTGGAGACTATTAACAAAATTTTCGATTCCTTAAATAGCAGAATTTTGAAAGACCCCAACCCGCATAGAAGACCACTATCTGTATTTGCAAACACTTCTGTAAAAAATTTAGAACACGGATTAGAGTACTTTAAAGATATTGAAGTATACAGTGATGGGAAAAGGCGCAATAATATTTATTGCATCGATGGATTCCTATGGAGTATTCGTGCAATATTATTATTATGGGATGATTTAAAAAATGAAGACGTTAAATATTTATTAACGGGATTTATCAATCAGGATGCTCTGGAAAATTTTAATTCCGTAATTCGAAACCGGGGTGGATATAATCCGACACCTTCTGTTCGACAATTTCGAATATCTATGCAGCAGAATATGTTCATACGGCTTCAAGCAGGCGTAGATTCTTCAAATTGTGAAAACGACGATGCTGAAGCATTAGAATTAAATGATGAACCTGAACTGTTAGAGCCACAAATAGATGCTGAAAATGAAGTTAATACATTAGACCCAATGACTTCTAAAATCGATCCACAACTGGATGCTGACAGGATTATTGCACCTGACCCTCAACCAAGTACTTCTACAACCAGCATAGATTTGGAATCCTGCAGTACGGTTTATCTTGCTGGCTATCTAGCATTTAAGCTTTTAAATAAATACAACTGCGAAATATGCCAGAATAAAATTGTTAAGGCTGAAGAAGATTTGTATTCTGGCAATGAATTTTATTTACTGTGTAAGGATTATGGTGCAGAAAACATTAAATATTTGAAGAGGCCGTCAGACTGCTTTATAAATTTTATTTCTAAGTTATTGTCGCTCTTTAATGTGTCATTCACTGATTTTAAATGTGCCAAAAATGTTGCTAAAAATATCACGAACTGTTTAACTACATAAACCGCACAATTGTGTGAACAAATTTGTAAGAACCACATGGAGGACACTATTAATTTATTAATTAAGGTAAAAATTTATAAAAACCTTAAAAATGAAACTGAACGTATCGACTCAATGCGAATAGTTTCTAGTAAAATGAAAAAGGAACATAGAAAAGTCAAAATATTGTCTTAAATTTACATGTAGTAATAGAGTTTATTTAATTTAAGATTTTAAAGAAAATTTTGAAATGAAATGTATATATACTTATTTGTATGATTGAAACCTATTGAGTTCAGAGCCGTAACTAGGGCGTGGCAAAGGTGGCGCCCGTCACAGGCGCAACTGCGTTGAGGGCGCAAAATTACTGCAATTTTTATTAAAATAAAAAAATAATAATAATGCTCCATTAAAAATTGCCAATTTGCATTCAAACTCGGATCAAGTTAAAGCTTACTTTCAATTTTAACACGTTTGACCTTGAAATTTTTCAAAATGTTTTTATTTTATTTGCATGTTTGGATGAAGGGGGCGCAAGTTATAAAATTGCCACAAGCGCTTAATACTCTCGTTACGGCTCTGATCGAGTTTATGATCTATTTTAAGGAAATTAACGTTTCGAATAAATTAATATTATGTGTTTTTCTCGTATTTGTTTACACTTGTCTCTTTTTTAAACTTTGACGTTTTTATACTATTGGAGAAATTACTTTCTAAATATTCGTATTGTGAACAATTAACCTGGATTTTTCCAATAAAAATACGAACTCAAGTAAATGCACAGGGGAAACCAAATAAAAATAAAATATTTTGGAAATTGATAGTGAATCTAGTTTTCCCATATTTCGTCGTTAAAATACAAATACCTACGAAACAAATATTAACCTATGTATCGTTGACAACGGGTGCCGTATACTTAAAGAACGTTGGCGATAGGGTCAAAGCAGGGGCGGATGGGGTGGAGTAAACCGGCCCGGGAAACCATTAACACCGGCCCGGTCCATTTTTATTAAAAAAAATGTTATGCACTTTTTACTAAGGGAGCTATAAAAAATAAGTACTTATTCGTATTTTTCAAGCGCTTTTAATATTTCTCTAAGTAAAAATACATATTATGTACATGTTAGGATAAATAAAAACTAATGGCAACTAGTTGCTGGTCCTGGTCATTGGTATTGGACAGAAAAAAATTGTGAAACACATCATATTTTTTCAAAAAGCGGGCCTACATATCCGCTTATATTTTGTTTTCATAAACATACATATTAATATGTCGGTGCTTAATATAAAAGCGAGCTTTTAAACAAATCGCTTTCTTCGGCCAGAACATTGATTACTTCCTCATTATTTATTTTGTTTAAGACTGGAGCCTCAATATTCATAAGCATGAATGTTATGCTACTAATTTTTATTTCGGTTAAATCCGTGATTCTTTTTGTGCGCTGCGTTTTTTAATATTTTTTTAAGGGTCATAGCGATGGACCGGCTAGGGTTGCCAGATTTATAACCAACGTTTCCGGGACAATGGGGGGGGGGTATGTAAATGTATATATATTTTTACTTATACCATATCTACTATCTACTAAATAATACATTTGTAAAATAAATTTATATTCATAATAAAAAAAATGCTTGTGCACATGCGCACCACATACCACTACACAGTACGCAGTACGCCAATACCAACTACCACTTATACTTTTCATTTGATATGGACAATTTTATAAGTGTGTTTTTTTCAGGCCCGTTTAAAAATGTTGAAAATTCTGTGAAAAGTCTTCATAGTTCAAAAGATCAAAAGACATGCGATTTCTTTCTTTTGTCCAAAGATTATTTAGCAGGCTAAATATTCGTTCGCAAAAAGGATTGCTGACTGGTATCGACAGGACAAATAAAACAATTTTTTGAGAATGGTAGGTATACATTTTTTTAAACAAATAAGCCCAAATGTTATCGTTGGGCATATCTTTGGGAGGGGTATCAAATACAGTTTTAAGACATGCAAACTGGAAATAAAGTGAGTCAAAATCAATAACACCTTCAATTTTTAAAAATGCTGGATATTCAGGAAACAAATCCCAAGTTAGAAGTAGTTTTTTCTGATTTCAGAGACAATAAACTAAATTGTTTGTAAAATTACTGAACTAAAGTCGTATCTTTCTTCCAAGTATGTGCTAATGGATATCTGCAGCAATTTGTATGTCTGTGAAATGCTGAAATGTATGTATTTTTCTTCACTTTTTAAAAGTGCACCGAAATTACATTAAAAAGAGGTAAATTTTTGATGGAATTTTGCATTCCGGGATATTAGCTTAAAATTACGGGACACGGGACAGAGCAATGAATTCCGGGACAATCCCGGAAATCCCGGCCACCTGGCAACCCTAGGACCGCCCCCGTTATGGCCGAAGCCAGCGGCCCTTCGGGAAATTTCCCAAAATTCAGACTCGCCCATCCGCCCCTGGGTCAAAGCATTGAAAGTTACATTTCTAAATGGCTGAGCGTCGTAATCTTCGTTATTTGTTTATATATGTTCACTGCCTAACTGATAACACAAAGTGCAACTCAGTCAAATATAATCACACCGTGTCCAAAGAAAGGAAGTTGAGATATCTTCCGCTAGCGACGCCACGATCTTGCGAACCAGTTGCTGGAAGCGGGGGCCGCGGGTAGCAGGGAGATGCAGTACAGATTTTAACGTTGTGTTGCATATCTTTAGAGTTATTTAATCAATGCTTTTACCTAACTTTTAACTACTGTTTTAACCGGTTTTAACACTTAGCCTGATGATGACTTTTTAGTCGAAACATGTCGCTGCTGTATTTACCTAGCTTTGCTTTCATTAAATGTGATACATGGGGAAGGTTTGGTGTTTTTAATATCTCTCCTGTGATATACAACCCCATTTTGAGGTACCTATGGATCCTTTTGTTGAAAGCTAAACAATTTAAACCTAACTGAAGATAAAAACAAAATGGGGGATGTTGGTTGAATGGCGCTTTTAAATAATATATATTGAATACATTTTTCCTAGTGCAACATTTTTGAAACTATCATTCGTTCACAAGTTTGTAATTTTTTCACAAACCTTTTTTAATGTAACTGTAACCTTACTGAAAAATAAATTTAACAGAAAAATGTTACCGACTTAATTTAATTATGTAGTTGAACAAACTTGCAGTCAGAAATGTTGCTCTTGATGAACCATATGGACAGTAAAGTGATGGATGGGTACTTTGATTTATGGTTCGCTAATAAAATAGCAAAATTCGACAAAAAAATTAACAGTCAATATTCATAATCTTTCGATTGAGTCGCATGCATCCATCAATTTGAGGTAAGAAGAGTCTCTTATTTCTATTATTTGTTAATTTTTTCATTCACAATCAACTTATAATTGTTTTTTATCCATGCTTAAGAACCATGCAAAATGACATTTTTTCCACGACCGGGAGTAGAAGTCCGTTTCTATAGCATCAAAATTGTGACAGAAGTAAAACATTTACTCCCTAGAGACTAAATAAGACAAAAATTTCCCTAGGGAGTTTTCATTATGACTGACACAACAATTATGTCAAATTCGAGGTTATCAGGTTAGGTTTTGCGTCAGTTTTGACACAAACTGACGCAAAACCTAACCTGATAAACTCGAATCTGAGCTCTTGTCATAATGACTTACAGTGCCACCAACTTTAAAATTTACCATAGGCTACTAATTTTAAAATAATTGTAACTAAAATGTCAATAAATGACGTTTAAAAACCGGGTTTTTCGTTTTAAATCTTCCTGAAACGTGCAAAAAATAGTATATGGATTTCGGAGAGAATGCTATTTTACTTCAGTGTAATTTCTGACTCTCAGGCTTCGCCATCGAGTCAGCAATTGCACCTCAGCAAAATAACGCATTTCTCTCATCTACTAGTGGAATAAAATGTTGTATTGCATTCGTGTTTTAGTTGCATTTTATCCAGCCAGTTAAGGAAATTTTTGTTTTTCAAAAGTATTGTGAAGGTTACATTAATACAAAAATCTATTTTGTTAGAAAGAGAGAAAACTATCAAAAGACACATCCAAAATAATTTTGAACATTTAAAAAATCAAGAGATAGTGAAGGATTTTAAAAAATAAGTTGACCTGTCTAAGGACTTGCCTCAGAAGCCAAAAATCGCGATTTAGTCAAATGTACTTCTTTAGGCGCTCTGTATAATGTACAAAACGTTTTAAATATAATTGCTAATAAACTTTGATCGTGAAATTTAACCGTATTTTAATTATGGAAGCCGAAATTTAAATAAAAATTGGTAATTAAAATGGTAATTAAAAAGGTACTTAAAAGACAGCTACTATAGAATTATCCACGAGAGCTGCACTTACGAATTTTAACGCTGGCGTCATAAAAAATGATATAATTCGAATAGCTACATTGATATAGGTACTGCCAGGAAGCACTCGGAAATATTTAAAATCTAAAAATTATTATTTGTTTGCTGACGACGCGAATTTAGTTTAAAAACGCTTGAACATTGGTACAATCAATGGAGGAGGGATCCGTTATATTTATTTGTCGATAAAACTAAAAAATTTAAAAAAAATTGTTACGTGTTGTTGGCGATCAAATTTGAACATCACATTAATAAAGAATACACGAATTCGATATTATAGCAACAAGTATTAGGCAAGAGAAATGTAGTAGTTTGGGTAGCTCTTCTTCTTAAATTCGTTACGGAGATCTTGTGATTGCTTGCGGTAGATGACAACTGACGTTAAGTGGCTGTCAGTTGGAGAGAGGATTGACCTGCGGAGCGGGAGTTGCAGGTTCATTAAGCTTCTCAGGGGCTGGTCGTCGATGCCACACGATTCATGTTTATTTTACATCGAAGTTTGTTTTTAAAAAGCACTTTATTTGTACAATCAAAAACTTTACATCGATGGAGTCGCAATTCAGATACAAGTTATTAAGACGAGATCCGACTGCTAACTGAATATAATTATAAAATGATTAAACATGTACGGATGCTACACTGCAGGAACTGAGCCAGCATAAGATAACTAATCTACTCATTCTCAGCAAGGAGATAATTCTTATGAATAGGACAGTAGTGGGCACACACACATAACTCTTCCGCGCCTAAGCGATTTAAATATCGTGGAACTATATTTAAATCTGACATTGTAATAAAGATGAATTAGGTTGATTGTTTTGCAAAGTAGAATTTTCAATTGGTGATTTTAATAAAGCTATCACTTTGGCTTTGAAAGAGTTGCGTTTACAGTATACATACATTATGATACATATAAGGCTAATAATGATTAAACATACAATAATAAATGAACTAAGGCTAAAATGTAAACTTGTCATATTTGAGATGTCGTTATTCAACAATTTGTCTTTCTGGTCGGTTAACCTTAGTTGACTTCTGATCAATTCTTGAGTGTTAACAGGCGTAAGGTCGATTTTAGAAATGTTGATTATTTGAGATTCATGAACTTGCAATTTACTAATGCTTGGCAATTTTAAATTGACTTCCTTATTTGAAGACGATTTTATGCTGAATAATAATTCTTCGTGATTGATTAGAACAGAGCAATCAGGGGTTAAGTGTATTAATTTTGTTCCCATAATTTGTTTTCTGCTCGTGGCTTGATTACATTGTATATCCAAAATAGTTTCGGTTGGTGAACTGATTAGCCATGTTGCCGTATCTATTTGCAAAGTTTTGCTTGAGGTCAAATCAAAAATGTACGGTTGACAAATCTGGTTGTCGTGAAAGGATAGTAATTGTGTTTCACACAATTTAGAATTTGGGATGCTAAAATGGTTGTCATGAGCACAAAAATAATAATTTACAGAGGTTTGTTGACAATGGTTTATTTTCGACGGGGATGCTAAAATCTGTGTTATACAGCAACACTTTATAGGAGGGTATAATCATATGAAATTTGTTGTCCTTGGTTTGAGCAGGAAAAGGAATCAATTTTATTAATTGGTATTCAGAAAAGGGTTTTACTAATGGAATTTCAAAAATAAATGTAAAAGCTTTATCTTTTTGATATATTTTTGTTGTTATGATAGATTCGTATAAATGAAGGTTTTCGTGGGTTCCAGGATAGGGGGAGGAGCTAGATTTTTCTTTTTCGAATTCTGAAGTTGGTCCAGGGATTTAGTTATAGTATTTAGAGATTGTACGAGTTCGTCATTGTCAATAAGGGAGATATGTAACTGTTGTTTCTGTGCGAAAGTAAAAGCGCTTTCTAATTCGATCCGATGAATAATTGTAATGATTGGATAGATTGATTAATTATTGAATATGTCGATGTTTCAGCTATTATTTGTTCAATTTCTGCATTGTTCAACAAAATTGTGTTTAAATTTTTGTTTAATAATTTTTGATTTTCAGAAAGAGCTCGTACGGAAGATACAGTGTCATTTAGAATTTGTGCTTGTTCTAATAGGGGCGTTTTTCTGATTTTCCGAATCGCGGGTTAATTTAGATATCATGTCTTCATAATGTTGTCCATCTTCTGCATTTAAATTGCCTGTGATAAATTTTACTACATTACCTAGGCCGTCTATTAATCCTCGTTTTTGTCTAATGTGTATTTCAGGAAATAGCTGCTTTAATAGTTGATCGGCTTTATTTATATATTGTTTAAGGATTAACAACTGGTTGTTGTGATTAAATCAAGATGTCTTTTAGTTCTACAAAATGTCTGTGACCGCGTATAGGGTAATTTCGGTTTTCCAAAAGAGCAATTGATTTTAAGAGATTGTTCCTAAGAGTTTGATAATCATTTAACATAGGTGTATAGTCAACCAATTTTGATCAAAGTCCATTCAGATTCTTTTAATAAGGCTTTACCTTTTTGTAGGGGATTACAGTCCGGGGTTGTCGCTTAACGTTTTTATTATTACGTCGGTTTTGCACTTTGTTCCAGGTAAGGAGGAAGAGGATGATCGAGATTGTCCTGGAAAAGGCATCAAATCATTTGCGTGTCTCTTAAGGATAGCGTTTGTAGGAATGTTTTTTAAGTCATAAGTATCGTGTCCGTGAATTTTGTCAACGGTGTAAGGTCCTATAAATTTGGGTTCTTTTTTGTTTCTGTTATTAGTTTTTTATATATACTTGGTCTCCTACTTTGAATGTTCTGATTTTTCTGAGTTGGTTAATTTTTTCGTTTCGGATTTCTTTAGTGGTCACCTGTTTGTTCTGTAGAGCGTCATATAAGCATTTCATTTTTTTCTTTGTGGTTAATTACGTAATTTTCGAAAAAGGATTTTTCGTAGTCTAAATCGAAAGGGTTTTGTCCATCGGTTATGGCCAAATAGTATTTCAAACGGTGATAATTTTAGGTTTGAGTGAATCGAATGATTGTAAGCCATAACGCAGTAGGGGATTTTTTTATGTTCTGGCATTTCTCCTAAAAGTCGGTAATGTTCTATAAGTGTAGAATGAAAGCGTTCGATAGGGGAATTTGACTGGTGATGATGGGGTGTTGTGATATGGAGTTGAATTTTGTGTAATTCTAGAAAATTAATAAATGGGTTGGTTTTTGAATTCGTTGTCTGCTATTAAAATATTGGGTGCGGTATAGGTTGTGATAAAGTAAAATAATCGATCAGTTACATCGATCATATTGCTGGAGCGTAGCTGGTAGGCTTGTACAAATTTTGAAAAAGCATCTATAAATGTTAAATATTTGGTACCTTTGATTTGGAATATATCCATATGTACTGTGTGAAAAGGACGATTAAAAGTTGGGGTTAAATGCAATGGTTGTTTTATTGGATTTCGGTTATATTTTTGAGTTTTGCAATTTTGACAATTATTAATAAAATTCTTTTATATCTGTGTTCATTCCTTTCCAAAAATAATTACGTTGCAAGTGCTCGACAGTTACTAATATTCCTCTATGATTGGTTTTTCCAAGATGGTAATTTGTTATTAAACTTTGCCGTTCGTCCGGATTCGTTGGGTGGTACATCTATGAAATTAAGGTGTATTTTCATTAGTAATGGATTTTATATATTCGGAAAACTCTTGGTACAATGAATCACTGGAAAAGTGACAATAGTAATGAACTTTTGGTTCGCAATGTTCTATCAACAATTCACTGAATCTAAACTGTTTATTATTGGAATTTACGAAAACTGAGAAATGTGTGTTTCCATCAAATTTTGTAACTTGAATTTTTCTAGGGAGGTTAGGCTTCAATGAACTCGATTTGTTTATTAAAGTGTTGTAAGGGTTTTTCGCTTATGTCTATTACTGGTGTTGAGCTTTGCTGTGTATGTATGGTATTTGCTAACGAACTTTCATCGTTATCTGAGGTTAGACGGACATTGTCGAGGATGGGGTATGTCAATATAAATCGTCAATGTTAGGTGTTTCTGATCGGTTAGGAATTGTGCTGAAATTAGGGGTCTACTGGGTTTGGGTGTATCTAGTCTATTAGTGTCGTCTATAATTTCGTCAATGTCTTGGATAATTTCGTCCGTGATTGATAATGATTAATTTGGACGCGGGACAAGGCATCGGCTACTTTGTTAGTTTTTCCGGGTAGGTACTTTATGTCGAAATTATATTCTTCCAGTCTCAAGGCCCATCTTGTGAGTTTAGAATTTGGTTCTTTGAGGTTACGCAGCCAAACTAAGGGTCTGTGGTCTGTGAATAGGGTAAATTTTGTTCCAAACAAATAGGGTCGGAATTGTTTGGTAGCCCAAACAATGGCTAACAATTCACGCTCTATTGTGCTATATTTTTGTTCTGTATCATTCAGCGTACGTGAGGCATAGCTGACCGGTTTTCCGTCCTGTGAGAGGACTGCACCAAGTGCGTATTTAGAAGCGTCTGTAGTTAACTCAAATGATTTAGTAAAATCTGGATATTTCAAAAGTGGCTCATTGGTTAGAATATTTTTGCAATATTCGAAAGATTCTATGAAATCTTGAGTATGAATAATTTTATTTTCCTTTTTTAGACAGTGGGTGAGGAATTTGGTAATTTTTGCAAAATCTCTAATGAATTTTCTGTAATATCCGAAAAGTCCTAGGAATGATTTTATTTCGGTCCTAGTGGTAGGCAAAGGAAATTTTTTGATGGTTTCGATTTTGGAAGGATCTGGCTTAAGGCCTGAAGGCAGTTATCATATGTCCTAAATATTTTACTGTTTTTTGCAAAAATTCAGATTTATCTAGTTGGATTTTTTATATTAGTTTCTCTACATTTTTTAAATACATTTTCAAGGCGAGAAATGTGTTCTTGCAATGAACTTGAAAAAACAATTATGTCATCCATATACACCAAACACTGGCTAGGAGTTAGTCCTGTCAGGGCTGTGTTTATGGCTCTTTGAAAACTTGCCGTGGGCGTTTTTTAATTCAAAGGGCATACGTTTGAAATGGTAATGTCCTTCTTCAGTAGAGAAGGCCGTTTTCTCTTTGTCTTTTTCTTCTAATTCGATCTGGTGAAATCCAGATGCCAAATGGAGAGTTGTAAAGTAATTTGCTCTACCTAAATTATCTAACACGGTTTCTATCCGGGGGAGAGGGAATTTATCGTCAATTGTTTGTTCGTTAAGTTTCCGGTAATCTATGACAATTCGCCATTTTTGTTTGCCGGAGGCGTCTTGTTTTTTTGGTACAATCCAAATTGGGAAGTTATAGGGTGATTCACTGGGTTCAATTATATTTTCTTCCAACATTTTATCGATTTGTCGTTTTACTTCTTGTCGGTGTACATGTGGGTAACGATACGTTTTCGTAAAAATTGGTGTGTCAGTTTTCGTTCTAATATGATGTTTGGTTAGGGTAGTTGATGATAAAGGAATGTCAGGTGTATGAAATATGTCTTTATATTTTGAACAAAGATTTGTTAACATTGTGCGTTCTTCGTCATTTAGATGGTCTAATCTTAAGTTTGATTTTAAATTTTGGTAAAGTACTTGTTTTTGTTTAATTGATGATACCTGGTGATTATTAATTTGGATTTCATCTTTTGCAGGTGTATAATCTTCTAAAATCAATGGTTGAGAAATTACTAAAGTTTGAGATTCGTTTGAAGTATTTATTAAGCTAGTACGAAACCAGTTGTTTTTTAATGATATAATAGCTGAAGGCATAGATACGTGTTCTGTAAAATGTAATTTTGGTGCTAATTTGTACCCATCTTTTCCTACGGCAGGTAGTACAACATATTTTTCCGTTCGAGGAGGTAACGCGATTACTTTTAAAGTTTTTTCTGAAGGTTTAATTTTTGAAAAGTTACATTGGTTACGTTTCTGTTCTTCCTGTCTTAATTTAGACTGATTGTAATAAAATGGTATCGTAGTTTTATCAGTTTGGATATGCATCCACCGATAATCTATATTTGCTGGTAGGTCGGCCAATAAATCTGTACCTATCAATCCAGAATATGTAGGATGAAAATCGAACAAATAACATAAGTGTGTACCTTCTTCTGAAAATAAATTTTTAATAGGGATATCCGCAACTTGATTATGATAAGTAGTTCCGTGGGATGTAGTGATTTCAAAAGGATGTTCAAATATTGCTTCAGGAAAATGTTTATAAACAAATTGAGGAGAAAGTATTGTACGTGAACTTCCAGTATCTATTAATAGTTTGTCAAATAGTTTGTCATTAGTCTGAGGGATAATTATATATGGTAGGTTAGATTTAGGATTAATTGAAAATGATTCAACCGAGGCTCTTATCGAAAATTTACGGATTCTTCAGGTTCTTCATTATCTGAATCCGCGTCTGGTAGCTGGAAAAAGTCTGTAGTTGGGTCTAAGTCTTCTTGGGATGATTCGTAATAATTATATTCTAATTCGTGGTTTTCAGTAGCTTCGTGATAAGCTGGGGTCTCGGAAAAGTCTGTATTAAATAATTCTTGTGAATAAAAATTTCGAGGTTGATTTGATTGTTGTATATAATTATTTGGTTTAAAATTCGGATTGAAATTTTGGTTGAATGGTCGGTATTGTTGTGGTGGTCTCCTTAATTGTTGTGAGGCAGGACGTTTTTGGATTGTGCTCGTTTGCATTGGTTCAGGTTTGTGTGTGGGCTGATAATTGTGTTTAGGGGCAAAGACGTTCGTTGCAGGTTTTTGTATAGTTTGAATTCCAGAATTTCTCGGAGGTTGATTTGGATAACCAAATCTAAGCATAGGAGTAAAATTGGGTTTAAATTGGGGTTGATTTAAATTACTAGAATAATTTTGTTGATTATAATTTGGTTTATAAGTTGGTAAATGAGGGGTTTTTTGATAGCTTTGGAAGGATGGCATTTTTTGCATTGTAAATTTTGACTGTGCTACATTACTCGAAGAGTGATTTTTATTTATATCTTGAAAATAACGAATATCTAATTCTTCTTTTACGTAGGCATAAGCCTGTTCTAATGTGTTGGGTGATCGACCTCTAGTAAAACTGCCTAGGGGTTCTAACAAACCGCTCGTAAAAACTTTCAGTGCCAAATCTTTGGATGCTTCTAATTTGTAATCTTTAACTGCTTGAAGTTCAGGACCTAAAGATATTTTTGAATTTAATATTGCCAAAAGTGATCGTACTCTATTAAAAAAATCGATGGCTGATTCTTTGAATTTTGTCTTAGTCTAGTCATATCAATTTGGATATTCAATTCAGAGCGCTGATCTCCAAAATTATTTATGAGAACTGTCTTTAAGTCTGTCCAGGAATTATAAGTATAACCCGTGATTACTTCTAAAGCTGCACCTTTCAGTCGGTTGCGGGCAGCAGACAAAAGCAATTTGTTTATGTAAGCATTAGCATTTTCATTTTGCCAAAATTGATTAATGACATCTTCAACGGCGCGAATGTATTCGCTTAATCCGCAGGATTGCCATAATATGTGGGAATTTCATTCAGAATGCTCATATGGAAACCTGGCGGGTATGCATTAAAGGGTTGAGGTTGAGGAGGTGCTACAGGCACCTGATTCTGCTGGTTTTGTTGCATTATTAGGCGAGGGGGGTGTTAAAATAATTTCACTTCTAATTATTGTCTGTTCGAAAATGTCTAATTGTTCTGATTCACTATCAGATGACGTGTCCGTATCAATCATTAACTTTGTGTAAAGTGTTATTATTATGTTAGTACGTTTACTTATTATTAAAAAATAATTTTTCCTAATTCAGGGAAACCTACGGCATGGATGCAAAGTCGGTTGGCGATTATTAAGTATACCTAACGTATACGCCCAGAACCTCATCTCGTTTGCAACCACCTGATCTTAAAAATAACTTAGAAAATATAGTTTTATGTTAGTATAAAATTATTTTTATATTTAATCACTTGAAAACTTTCTTGAAATTATTTAAATTAAATTCACTTACAACTTCATGTTGTCTTGACTTGGTGATCCCAATGATCTGGTGTTCGATGAACTGCAAGTCTTGATCCCGATGATCTGGTGTCGGCGACAGACTGCAATTAGGCTGGAAACAGCGGTGCCTTGACTTGGGACGATGCTTGTTCCTCTTGCTCGGCGTTGTTGATTCTCAGCTGTGGATCCTCGGTGTTTGATTGTTGAAACACTTCGGCTCCACTGGGTTGTGGGCTCGGCAATTAAGAGTTAAAACTCAAAGAGCGAAATTTCAATTTTGATTTTTGAAATTTCAATTAAGCCCTTTTGCCAAGTATCTGCACGACTGCGCCATTCATGTTTATTTTACATCGAAGTTTGTTTTTTAAAAAGCACTTTATTTGTACAATCAAAAACTTTACATCGATGGAGTCGCAATTCAGATACAAGTTATTAAGACGAGATCCGACTGCTAACTGAATATAATTATAAAATGATTAAACATGTACGGATGCTACCCTGCAGGAACTGAGCCAGCATAAGATAACTAATCTACTCATTCTCAGCAAGGAGATAATTCTTATGAATAGGACAGTAGTGGGCACACACACATAACTCACGTGTAACAACGTAACAGATAGGTAAAGTAACGATAATCTGATAATATTTCGTATATAGCCAAAAATAAGAACAGTGTATACCCATTAGTAATATTGATATAAGTTAAGTGGGGTATCCCTTTCGATTGTCCCTATCAATGCATATAACATAGAAGGTTGACCAAAACGAATAGTGTTAATAAATTTAGTTAAACTATTGCTTCTTTCATTTAAACTTTGAAGGTTCAAGAATTGTATTGTGAATTAATAGTGAAGTTTATAAGTTTCACCTATATCAGTGTGCTTGAGATTAAACTTGTTGGCGCTCAAATTTGAACATCACATTAATAACGAATACACGACGTCTTCACTGTAGCTAGAGACTTGCCTCAAGTACACTTTTATAGCGATCAATTTTTGAAAGTTAAAATATAGAAAGCTGACCTAAAGGTAAGTAAAAAGCTAACAAAAGCTAAAAATGTTCCTTTTAGAATTTAAAACTTTGTTTATAATTTGTATTAAAAATACTTGGGTATTTAATTTGCATCTTTTTAAAGATTTTTTCTAGGGTTCCACGAGAGTTGCACTTACGAATTTGAACTTCGCGTGTCAGGGTGCACTGAGGGGATAAAATACACGTTTATTATAATTTCAAGTCAGTTTTAACAAATCTAACTCTAAGGGCCGATTTCATAATAAATTTTAAATCTTACATTAACTAAAGTAATGTTAGATGTACTATGCAAGACAAAAAAACTGGTACAACTCTTGATAGAGATTTTAGAATAATTTGATTAGCTAAAACGAGGCTTTGAAGAATTACATTTATTATATGCATAGCAACATCTAAAAAATTTGACGGTAAAGTTAGAAATACCTAGAAACTGTACATATTAAAGCAGTCACATTCACAACAGACCATACTTACTGTACCAGTTTTTTTGTCTTACATAGTACATGATGCCATATGTAACACATGTCACACTGCACATTCTAATGTCACGTTAGTTAAATGAAGAGGATAAAAATACAGTACTTCTATTTGTTAAGTCCAAATCAGAAATGGATGTCACATGAAACTCTTACCATCATACAACAAAGAAGGACACTAAAACAGACCGGCTTACAGGACAACTATATTCAAAATCAGTATAGAGAGCTTAGCAGACTCATTCAGCATCGATGTCGAAATGAGAAAAACGCATACTACGCCAATCTATGTAAGGATGTTGAAGGATATGCCCAAAGAGGTAATTGCCGCGAAATTTTCAAAACCATCAAAAAGATTACTCGAAAATTTAAACCTTCAACATGGTCGATTCAAGATGAATATGGCAACTTAACATGCGACTTTAACGATACCCTAAAGGTGTGGCAGCAGTACTGCGCTAGTCTGTATGATGATCCCCTTCAAACACCCATACGTATCAACTTTGAAGGGTTCGAAACCGAACCAACAATCCTACCTGAAGAGGTTGATTCTGCCATAAATCGTATGGCTCAAAATAGAGCGCCTGGTATTGACACCATACCAGCGGAGACCATCAAGCTTCTTGATGAGCAAGGAAAGCGAGAGATACTTGTTATATGCCAGAAAATATGGGAAACGTGCATTTGGCCAGATGACTGGCTGACCTCTGTTATTATTCCCTTACATAAGAAAGGTTCCACTAGCGTCTGTGACAACTATCGCTTAATAGCTTTGCTTTCACATGCCAGCAAGGTTATGCTGTATATTCTGCAAGCACGTCTCAATTCCTTTCTATCCTGGCAGATACCTCAGGAGCAGGCAGGTTTTGTGAAGGGGCGAGGTACTCGCGAACAGATTTTGAACATCAGACAGCTTATCGAGAAAGCAAACGAGTACTATACCCCTTTATATATCTGCTTTGTAGACTACTCCAAGGCATTCGATAATGTAAACTGGAACAAATTATGGTCAATTTTAAGAGAAATGGGCACCCCACTGCACTTGGTAGAAATTCTCCGCCGATTATATTCAGAAAGCAAAGCAGTGGTAAAAATAAATGGTGTATTGTCCAACAATTGTCCAATTAAAAAAGGCGTTCGGCAGGGCTGTGTGCTTTCGCCTCTTTTATTTAATATATACACCGAGTACATTATGAGAATAGTCTTGGAAAACTGGGATGGTGGAGCTTTAATCGGTGGACGACGAATTTCCAACTTGCGGTTCGCCGATGATACAACACTGCTTGGTGAAAGTGCAGAGGAAATACAAAGTCTTTTACAGAGGTTAGAAGATGTGAGTAGTGAATATGGATTGAGCATCAACTATGATAAAACAAAAATATTAATAGTGGAACGGGAACATAACCACCACCCAGAAATTCGCAGAATTGGCAAGTGCGAAGTAGCCTCGCATATGATCTACTTGGGCTCTCTTATTAACAACTCCGGTGACTGTGGAACAGAAATTAGACGCAGAATCCAGTTGGGCAGAACAGCTATGACCCAACTATCCCGACTTTGGGCCGACAGAAACATCAGCCGCAGTGTTAAAATAAAACTCGTACAAACCATGGTGTTTCCAGTTTTCCTATACGCAGCGGAAACATGGACCGTGCGCGAGGCTGACAGACAAAGGATTGATGCCTTCGAGATGTATTGTTGGCGCAGAATGCTCCGTATTCCCTGGACAGCGCGAAGAACAAACGCATCAGTGCTAGACGAAATAAAACCACCTCAAAGACTCTCCGGTATCGTCTATGCGAGAATACTTCAATTCCTGGGCCATATTGCTCGCCGTCAAGATAATATGGAGAAGACCATCGTCCAGGGAAAACCATGCGGTAAACGGCGAAGAGGAAGATCTCCTCTGAGGTGGTCAGACATAACAAAAAGAGTGCTACACGAATCACTTGGCAGCGCTATGGAAATGGCCCAGCACAGGGAAACCTGGAAAGCACTAGTAAAGGGTAGTGTTCATACATTGAATGTATAAATGATGCTGAATCACAACACATCAGTAATGATGTCATGATTAATGATGATGATGATGATTTGTTAAGTGCATATGTAACAAATTATCTTTGTAAACAACACACAGTAGCAACAAGCAACGCAAATTTGTTGCCGTTACGATATGATTAGTAGAATATAATATCATACTACATATTGTGTGTGATGCAGGGTTGCCACGTTTAAAACAAATTGTTTTAAAGAAATGTTTAAAACGTGTCTAAAACAAGCCCTATGTTTTAAACCAGTATGTTTTAAACAAGCGTTTAAAACATGTTTTAAACTGCCATGTTTTGAACATGATTTTCTGAATTTTCAGTCTTATATGTAATGAAAAATAAAAATAACTCAATACTATATACAGTGTGGTGCACGTAACTTGCCCAGTGCAGTATCTGAGTTATGCAACGATCCAATCACGTTTGACGTTTGCTGACTATCTATCTATCAGTATACGGTAACTATGATTGCTAATGCGATTTTTAATGTTTATGTATTCTTAGTAGCTATGATATATGTAATTTTGGTTGCATAAATTAACTACAGCAGCGGACAAGTTACGTGCACCACTCTGTATAATAGATATGTATTTTAACGTAGTTACACAAAAATATAATTATGTATATAAGAAAAAGCACTAAATACATAACCAAAAAATAAAATAAAATAAAAACAGCTATTCTGTATCTTCAAGCAAAGGGATGTTTTTATTAAGCGTTTTAAAAATGCTCACTAGTTTCTACCCTTTTTCGGTTCCCAATCGATTTCTTAACTTCGAGTGAACTATCCCAAACGAAGAAAACAATCGTTCGATTCCAGCTGACGAAGCAACTAAAGTATGTAACTATCACTAAATCAAAGGTTACTACGTTAAGATTACATTTAATTGCCATCCACCATGAAGCAGGTTTTACATTTTCGATAGTCTGAATGTTAAATAAATACTCCTTGAATGGTGAAGTCTGCCTGATAATTGATAATAGTTGGCAATGTTTCAGGATGATAGATATGTACATACTCCATGGCTAGTTCTAATTGATTTTGATTAAATTTTTCGCCTCTAAAACGGTGGTCAAATAAATTGGCTATATAGTGACAAGGAGTCATTGCCATTTCCATGCGCTTTTGATACTGATTGACATCAAAATCTGCAAATGATTCATCTTCTTTAAACTCATTTAAAAGATTTATCCCAATTTCTGTAACCTCTGATATGGTACATGCATCTTTCTGAAGCAAGTCCAAGGCAACTGATTTTTAATTCCTTTTACGATAAAGGAAGTATTGAATTCACCCCAAAAATTCTAAATTGAGTTTTCAACAGATCTTCACGTTTTAGAGTCCCCTGATCCCAAAAAACATATTTTGTTTCATTGGTCTGTCTGTGTGTCTGTCTGTCTGTCTGTGTGTCTGTGTGTCTGTGAACAGAATATCTCAAAAATGAAAAAAGGTATGGCGTTGAAACTTCATATATAAGTTTTTTGTACTATGTAGATGAGACAGCAAGCTTTTGAAGAAAATCGCATTACCGGAAGTAGGTATTTACTTTTGTGATTTTCCAGTTTTTTTCGATTTTTTCAAAAACGGCTCTAACGATTTTTTTGACACTTTACATTTTTATTACATTTTTAATGTGTATTGATGTAAGCTAGGTGATTTTCTAGTTGAATACTTCTAAAGTGGGCTTCTCTTGTTTTTTTTTTCTATTTTTTTATTAACTATTATTTTAAATAGAACACCCGGTATATTATTACATTTTTGAATTCAACTTAAAATTTTAAAGAAAATTTATCTCTTTAACTAACGCTCTATTTTGTACCGTTTTTATAGAATTTGTAATTTAAAAAAAAATTTACAAATGCTCAAAAATTAAAAATGAAATTTTTGACTAATTATAAGATCACTGTAAAAGGAAGTTGTGTGAGTGTATCACACCAGATTTTTTTTTGACTTACACATATACTCTTGCGCTTTTATTTTTAAGTTAGTATCGTTAACTTTGGATGCCACATTAGAATCAATAGCAACTCGATGGTCAATATATTGATATGATACGTATGATGCTTGTATCTCTATCTGATATATAATATATAGCATGTAATTAATTTTTCTTAAAGCTTGTCCTTTTTATTTGCAAATACTGCTTCAGCTAACTATAATTACTTTTTATAATCGAGAGCTCTTATTTTCAGGGTAGGTTCATCAAAATCTAGTTCTCTTAATTGACGTAATAAAATTATATTTTCAAAATTTGTTTTACTTGCAATGACATTAAACGTCAAATCCAACTTTCAACTTAACCAAACCAGGTATTGACAATTGCATTTTCACAATTACACACATCTTAATCAATTCAAATCAATTTAATTATCACTTCGTATTATCTTGTTTCACTAATTGATCTTTATTTAAAATGTTTCAATCTCACCGATATTTCTTTAGGTACAAGAATATTATAACAATACTTAACTTGGTTTCCTCGTTCCGGAAGAACGTTATTTTGGAACGGTATTTTTTCGGGAGAGAACGTGTGGAACGTTCCACGTAACGCATCGTTCCGCCCACCTCCAGCGCCGAGAGCACGACGTGACGTCAACGCGAACAATCGCAGTAACACCACTGCGCACCTAGACCACGAATCCCCGCTCCAGCGACCTGATACAAACCTCTGATTACGCCCGCACCAGGTATAAAAGGAGAAATCGAAGCCCCAACAAGACAGAATTTCCTAGAATTTTCCCAGTCCTCTCTCCTTGGTTACGCTCTCTCAGGAGTGTCTCCGGATTTTTCGAGAGGACCCAGACCAGTTACTCGAGCTCCTGGACGTTCGAATTGTCTTCAGACCCTTCAACGTCGTCCCCCAAGCACCTGAACGTTCGGATTGTCACCGGACTCTTCAACGTCGTTTCCTAAACGTTCGGATTGTCTTTAGACTCTTCAAGGTCATCCCCCGAGCACCTAGACGTTCGGATTGACTTAGGACTCTTCAACGTCGTTCCCTCGAGGTCCTGGACGTTCGGATTGTCCTCAGACTCTTCAACGCCGTCCCCCAAGCACCTGGACGTTCGGATTGTTTTAAGACTCTTCAACGTCGTTCCCTCGAGCTCCTGGACGCTTGGATTGTCTTTGGACTCTTCAGCGTCATTCCCCGAGCACCCAGTAACCTAGAAAGCAGTCTCAGGCCCAACGACGACGACGACGTCGAACACCTAGGTACAAGTAGGGTTTTGCCGAACCCGCCGACGACGCCCTCCAGAGTTTGGACACCCGGGAGTCTAAATCGAGCTCGCCGGTGACGACCCCGTTCGTGAAGCAAGTTTCCCGGCACCAGGACAGCGACACAGACGTAATTAGGCCTGTTAATTACGTCTGAAGTAACTTGGCATCTCCGAAGCCGAGAGACGTGCACCAGGAGGTCCCGCCGAACGAGCCAGAGGCCATCGTCCATAAACACGCACGCTTGAATCGAGGGTAACCCGGCGGGCATCATCGCCAGCAAGAGACTGCGCATATTTAATCGAAATTCACTTACCTAGGGCAGTAAAACAGCTGGCAGGTAAAACAAATTAAATTCGTCGTCCACCAACCAAACACCTGGAGTTCTACCGTTAAACACAAGACGCACTAGGTATGCATACAATTTAGCTTGATATTGACCACAGTTTCGTCCGATTACGAGCGAGCGGAACGCCCCGTTAGAGGAATTAATTAATTTTTATAAACATTGTTACATTTTATTATTTCATGTGTTTAATACAATTTAATTTAATGTATTTAGTTAAAAATTATTATACAATGGTAGAATGTTGGTCTGAGTTTCATTCCTACGTTACTAACTGAGTTTATCACCTGGATCTTGGCATTTTGAGCTAACCTTGGGACACCAGTTTCAGTCTGGTGATTGTGGCATTTAAATTAAATTAAACTAGCCCGACAGGCTACAGTACACCCTGCTAAATGTTCAAATTGATCATCCATGTGCGGCAATGGATAATGTTCTTTCACTGTCTGCTGGTTCAACTTTCGAAAATCTACCACTAGTCTTGGTTCGGGCCAATATAGGTTCTGTATCGATTACAGGAAGATAAACGACGCCACCCAGACCGATGCTTACCCGATTCCGTTCATCGACGGCATCCTGAATAAATTGCGTGGGGCTCGGTATATCAGCACGATCGATCTCAAGCATGGTTACTGGCAGATACCGCTGGCCAAAGAGAGCCGTCCGATTTCTGCATTCACTGTCCAGGGCCGCGGTTTGTATCAATTTAAAGTAATGCCCTTTGTGCTTCACGCGGCGGCGGCGACGTTCCAAAGGTTTATGGACACCATCATCTGTCCTGAAATGGAACCCCATGCGTTCTGTTACCTCGATGGGGCCGCCCACGACTCAGAAGGCAGTTCGTCGTTTTCTAGGTATGGCGTCGTGGTATAGGAAATTTATTCCAGGTTTCGCTCAATTAGCTTCTCCGCTGAATGCTCTCCTTAAGAAAGGCGCGAGGTTCAAATGGACCGGGAACCAACAAGAGGCATTCGATCACCTGAAGCAAGCGCTGACTTCCGCCCCAATCTTGGCCTGTCCGGACTTCTCCGTGTCCTTCGTGGTATAAACCGACGCCAGCACCACCGGTCTAGGAGAGGTCCTCACCCAGGTCATAGGAGGACAAGAAAGGGTAATAGCTTACGCCAGCCGTTCTCTTACAGACTCCGAAACGCGATGTTCTGCCACCGAACTGGAATGTCTTGCCGTCCTGTATGCGATTAAGAAATACAAAGGGTATTTGGAGGGGTATCATTTCAAGGTGGTAACTGACCACCGCAGCCTCAAGGGGCTCTAGAATTTACCGAATCCCTCCGCCCGTTTGGCCAGGTGGGCCTTGGAGCTCCAGCAGTTTGATTTCGAGATTGAATACCGAGCTGGAGCGTTGAACTACGTGGCCGATGCCGTTTTGCGATCCCCTGGAGGCTTAAAAGAAGGCCTCGCTTTTTTAGCCGTCCACCCACCGGCCGTCCGTTGCCCGTGGATCAAGAAGATGACCCGTCTAGTGCGCCGAGAGCCAGAAAAGTACAGTACATGGAAGCTGGAGAACGAAAAGCTATATCGGAGGTTCCCAAACACGAACGAAGAGCTCGCTGAAGGCTTCCAACCTAGCTGGAAATGGTGCGTGCCGCAGCCCCAACGTGCCCAGGTATTACAAGAATGCCATAACGAACCAACAGTTGGACATCTCGGCGTAACTAAAACCGTCGCAAGAAGCCAGAAGTATTACTATTGGCGAAGGTTACAGCAGGAGGTAGTTAGGTACGTGCGTTCCTGTCCAATGTGTCAAGAATACAAACTCCTTCCCCAACAAACTCAAGGTAAAATGTTTTAGTCCCGCGTACAAGGCCCTTGGGAAGTAATAAGCGTAGACCTGATTGGCCCGCTCACCAGGTCCTCGAAAGGGAATGTATGGTTGTTAGTGTTGCAGGACAGGTTTACGAAGTGGGTGGAGTGCCAGGCATTGCGCTCCGCCACTGCTAAGACAATTGTCCAGGTCCTGCGAGATAGGATAATATTCAGATTTGGCACTCCTCGTGTCATCGTGTCCGACAACGGGACTCAGTTCATCGGAAAGGTATTCGAGGCCTTGGCAAAGGAATATGGGATTCAACATCGCCTGACCCCGCCTTATATCCCACAAGCCTCGTGGAAAGGGCCAACAAGGTCATTGGCACTATCATAGCCCAGCTGGCCCGCGGGAATCAGAAATTCTGGGATGCCTGGTTTCCAGAGATGATGTTCGCGATAGACACAGCCAAGCACGAGTCGACTGGGTTCATCCCCGTCTTACTGAATCTAGGAAGAGAAATGTTGCCACCCAAGTCGCTCCGTGAAGCCACTGAGCCAGCATTTGATCAGGCGGAAGAAGCCCCAGATCCCCGGATGTACGAGGACCAGCTGCAGAAATTAAGCGACATCATAGAGGTGGTAAGGAATAATTTAGCAAAAGCCTTTGAAAAACAAAGGCACCACTATAACCTCCGTCGTCGTGAGTACTGCCCCCGAGTCGGCAAACAGGTATATAAGAGAGACCGCGTCTTATCTGATGCCGCTCGGGGAATATTGGCGAAGTTAGCCGCCAAATATGCCGGCCCTTATAGAATCAAGAAAATCCTCTCACCAGTCATAGTAGAATTAGGCGACCTCCAGAGTGGCCCATCCTTAGGCCGCGTCCACGCCAAGGACCACAAACCTGCGCACCAGTTCGTCCCCACCCCACCTGGAGGAGCAGGTGGGGAGTGATAACAGGGCGAATGCACGATTTAAGGGGCGTCCCAAACCTTCATAGCTTCAGTTCGTATCCTGCGGAAGATGAGCCCTATCAGACCCGAGGCAAGAGAAGAAGCGCGGCCCTGGCCATTCAAGATCCGTCGGAGACGCAAGGGCCAGCCGAAGATTTGCCCCTGGATGCCTCATTTATACGTCACGCCTGCCACACCTGCACCGTCAACTCCGTCCACGTGGGAACCGCTACCGAAATGGAGCCCAGTTCCGGCCCTGATCTCGCCGCTACCGGCTACGCAGGAGAAGAAGACCAAGCCGAAACCGAGCCCCATCTAAGGTAAACCCTCAACGGACGAGGATCAGGCCCTGCCCGCGCAGATGGCGGCGATGAGCGTAGCGCGCATGAAGGAATTGTTTGGGGAATCTCCGTTTACGCCGTCCCAAATCATCGCTTAAGGGTTGCCGCTCGATCCAGACGCGCCTACCGAACCTATTTCTCCAAGGGCACCAGCCGCCATGGTCGAAGACAGCCGCAAGTGATGGAACAGATCCGATGTACCACCCGAGTTAAGTCCCGAAGCTCCTTCCTCCCTGCCAGTGTCATCAACGGTAGTCCCGTTGAGTAGCCCCAGAGTCCGGGCAATCCGCACTACGTGCCCCTCGCCTGAGGACGCCGCTCTGGAGGCAGCAGGGGGAGCTGCCGCACCCATACCAGCTGAGAGGGAGGCTACAGACCCACCAGCGAGAATGGACCTCAGCAGCTTGTCAAGAAAGAAGAGGAGAAGCCTGGTCAGGATCCGGTTGCCCAACGGGGATTCGGTCAAAATGAAGCTACACCAAGCGATATTACTAGGGATGCGTTGAAGACCAATTTGAATAGGCCAAGATAAATTGGAGAGTGAAATATTAGGACCTCCCCATCAATTGGTACACCGGGGAATTGAAACCGCAGTTCCCATTGCCAGTCCTGTTGGCTCACTAAGTGATGAGGCGGTTGAAAACCTAAGCCACTGAAGAAGAGGTCCAGGATATCGCGAGTCTTCCTAAGGGAGGACCATGTCTAACGTTTGGCCCAACTCGAACGCGAGTTTGATTAATTAAACATAATTTCACGCATTCTCCCTGGGTTTGCATCACGTTAGGTACAGGAGCACTGCGCCGAGAGCACGACGTGACGTCACCGCGAACAATCGCAGTAACACCACTGCGCACCTAGACCACGAATCCTCGCTCCAGCGACCTGACACTAATCTCTGATTACGCTCGCACCAGGTATAAAAGGAGAAATCGAAGCCCCAACAAGACAAAATTTCCTAGAATTTTCCCAGTCCTCTCTCCTTGCTTACGCTCTCTCAGGAGTGTCTTCGGACTTTTCGAGAGGACCTCGACCAGTTACCTGAGCTCCTGGACGTTCGGATTGTCTTTAGACTTTTCAACGTCAACCCCCAAGCACCTGGACGTTCGGATTGTATTAGAAATCTTCAACATCGTTCCCTCGAGCTCATGGACGTTCGGATTGTCCTCAGACTCTTCAACGTCGTCCCCCAAGCACCTGGACGTTCGGATTGTCTTAAGACTTTTCAACGTCATTTCCTCGAGCTCTTGGACGCTCGGATTGTTTTTGGACTCTTCAGCGTCATTCCCCGAGCACCCAGTGACCTAGAAAGCAGTCTCAGGTCCGACGACGACGACGTCGAACACCTAGGTACAAGTAGGTTTTTTCCGAACCCGCCGACGACGCCCTCCAGAGTTTGGACACCCGGGAGGCCAAATCGAGCTCGCCGGTGACGACCCCGTTCGTGAAGCAAGTTTCCCGGCACCAGGACAGCGACACAGACGTAATTAGGCCTGTTAATTACGTCTGAAGTAACTTGGCATCTCCGAAGCCGAGAAACGTGCACCAGGAGGTCCCGCCGAACGAGCCAAAAGGCCGTCGTCCATAAACACGCACGCTTGAATCGAGGGTAACCGGGCGGGCATCATCGCCAGCAAGAGACAGCGCATATTTAATCGAAATTCACTTACAGGGGGCAGTAAAACAGCTGGCAGGTAAAACAAATTAAATTCGTCGTCCACCAACCAAACACCTGGAGTTCCACCGTTAAACACAAGACGCACTAGGTATGCATACAATTTAGCTTGATATTGACCACAGTTTCGTATATTTAACAATTTCAAGACCGAGTATATTGTTATTGTCCGCCATTACGTGGCGATCCGCTAACCTGTCATACTAACTGTTCAGGTCCGGCGTGATGCCTACACGACACTGGAACTAATGTATATACAAGCTGTCCCGAAATAGAGTGTCACCGCCCGATTATCAGCGAGCGGAACGCCCCGTTAGAGGAATTAATTTATTTTTATAAACATCGTTACATTTTATTATTTCATGTGTTTAAAACAATTTAATTTAATGTAGTTAGTTAAAAATTATTATACAATGATAGAATGTTGGTCTGTGTTTCATTCCTATGTTACTAACTGAGTTTATCACCTGGATCTTGGCATTTTGAGCTGACCTTGGGAAACCAGTTTCAGTCTGGTGATTGTGGCATTTAAATTAAATTAAACTAACCCGACAGGCTACAGTACACCCTGCTAAATGTTCAAATTGATCATCCATGTTCGGCAATGGATAATGTTTTTTCACTGTCTGCTGGTTCAACTTTCGAAAATCTACCACTAGTCTTGGTTCGTATGAACTCTTGGCCATTAATAACACCGGTGACGCGTATGGCGAGTGGTATCTGTTGCAATACCATTTGCCTTCCACTCGCGCACAATTTTTGTGATGGTTTCTTGCTCGTGTGCAGTCACCCGATAAGCTCTCGTACGCACCGGCACGTTATTGTCAATTATATTCATTTGCATTAACTGAGTACAACCTAGTTCGCTTAAACTTGTTAGGTTCCGCAAATCTCGCTCCGATATTTCTTCACTCACGTTTAATTGTGCACTTGTAATCGCTTCTTTACATAATTGAATTTCCATCAGGCTCATTTTCTGTCCACCAATATTCGCCGAATCAATGGTCACACCGAATTCCCGAATTTTGTCTACTTTTTCGCCTTTCACTACGAAGTTTGCTTCGTCACTTTCGTTGGCTACTGGCACCGTGAATTTGATTCCATTTATGTCCACACTCACGAAGTTTATGCTCCTGGGTTCCAAACTTTGATCTTCCGCAGCAGTTACATCTACTGATTGCGTGGCAACTGGCAAATTAATTGGCACAAACGGTTCCTCACTACTCAAACCAAAATGCAGTGCATTGTCTACCCGCACATATGCCAACTCAGGGTGTTTGGTAAAGTTCTGCCCCAGCAAAACATGTAGATTCTGTACCCCACACGGAACCACGTAAAAATTCACATCTTCTACGTTAGTTCTATCTAGATTCCCTCTAGCTTTCGCAAAACCTTTGCTGATTACCGCACTGCTTCCGAATCCTGTCAGTCTGTTTTCCGTTTTTTCAACTTTTAATTTTAAATCTCTCGCGGCTTCCTCAGTCACTGTGCTCACCGTAGCACCAATGTCAATGCAGCACTTTATCGCTTCTTGCTCGTTTATTTTAACATTCCGTATGAACTTCGTTGCCGCTCTTTCTGCTAAATTCTTCGGTTGAGCCCCTATTCTCCACACTTGATTCACAGATTCACTTCTCTGCGTTACACGTCCTGGACATTCTCTGCTGATGTGGTCAGGTTTTTTACAATTAAAACATACCACTTTTCTCGGTTTAGTGCATTCTCTGGCCAAATGTGATGGTTCACCGCAGTTGAAACACTTCCACTTCTTCACTTCATGATGCTTTTGTGCACCCGGTATGGCTGGTTTCGTTGCTTCCTGAGGTTCACTTTTTACCCCGACGAAGATGCTGCTATTGTTTTGGGATTTGTGTGGTTTTTCACTTTTTTCTGCCCGGAAACGTGCACTCCTCGCATCACCGATTTCGTCGCCCTCTTGCAAGTCCTGTAACAACTCCACTTCGTTACCTTGAGTTTTTCCCATTGCTACATTACACAAATTCTTGTTCCACAATCCTACTAAGATTTGCGCTTTGGTTTCTTTAAAACTCAGCTTAACGTCCTTACACAATTTTACTTTTTCGAGAAAGTAGGAATTTATGCTTTCACTTCGGCTCTGCACCCTCGTTGTCATTCGCTTCCACTTCTCCGTTTGCGACAACTCTCCACTGAACATTTCTTCAAATTTCTCCGCCAATTCGTCGAATGTTTTCAACTTCTCCCAGTTACTTTCATGCCAATGGTTTGCACCTCCAACCAAATGTGTACGAGCTGTTTCCAAAGTAAAAGCATCCGGCCACCGGTGCAATAGCTGCATACTTCTTATGTTTGCTATCCACCTTTTTGCTTCACTTTTACTTTCTCCACTAAATGTACTGATTGTCCTCGTTAAATCAGGCATTATGTGATATGCCATTTGATTTCCCGTAACCGCACTCCCGGCACTACTTGTTTGCCCGGCCGTCACTTGTGTGATAAGTCTTTCAAACAAAGCGTCTCTTCGCCTGTTCTCTGCTGTCATAGTATGCATCATTCTGATTACATCACTGTCAGTATTCTCTCGATTATTGTCCGCGTTCGCGTTCACTTCCTGCTTGATAAAGTTCGAACTTCCCGCCCTATCCAAATTTCCCGCGTGTTCATCCAACATGATGAGGTCGTCGCTCTCGCTGTCCTTACCTCTCACTCTCCCACTTTGTCCCTCGCGTTCACGGCGCAGTTGCAAGAGCGCCTGGAACTTCTCGAACTCGTCGGTCATCCCCTCAAGAATCTTCGTTCGCTTTCCTAAAATGTTCCAATCACGTTCGCTTTTCCCCTTCTCGTCGACGTGTCACTACGTCACTTCCTTTCTCGATGCACAAGGTGTTCACGCCCCTAACGGTCAAATTACAGGCTGGCGCTCCATCCGAAATCGGCCATGATGACACGTTACTACAGCACTTGAATATTCCGTTTTTCTTGCTTTTTCCCTCACCAGGGCACTTGTGGATACGTCCCTCTGCTCTATTTCTCCCGGAAATCACGCAGACACGGAACCATCCTACTTCTGAACTATGTTAATAGATATTTATGCATTAAGGGAGATATGAATATGTTTTTTCCCTGAGGTTGACATGTGTTACAGACCGAGGGCCTCTGGCCCAAGGTCTCTAAGTCAACCGAAGGTAAAGAACATGAATATCTCCCGTGGTGCATACAATATTTTATCTACTAGCATGTTCGTAATAATAGTATGAAATTTCAAAATGTCATAATGACATTTAAAATTAGAATATGTAAGTAACATCAAGGATTGCCTCATTGTATGGTTGCTAAGATGTTAATTGTAGTTGCATTGTTACCATGAGTTTGAGGGAGAAATAATTTGACAAGTCCCTTGGGAGTTATGAGTAGCTTTTCATATTTTGTTTCTATGACGAAAATGTACAATATCATGTTGCTAGTAGATAAAGATATTTTTCACCACTCGAAAATAATTCTTTATTTCGTAAAATACAAATTTAAGAGCACATCTAATACATCTATGATAGATAACTTAATTAACTTAACTTGACCTGAATTCTTATGTAAAACAACTTAATAAAACACCACAACGGCCTTCACCCGTTCAAACCTAATTGTTTGTTCCACGATCGGCGAAAGACTCCCGCCTTTTTTCCCGCACAATCGCTCGTCAACCCGCGTGCCCTAGCGGCGCACTTCAATAACACTCACCCGCGAAACACTGAAATTCAAATATTTATCAGACTTATCTAGCAGTATTAAACTCATTGCTGAAGAAATCATTTTGTATTGGAGGAAATCCAGGATACCGACGCAAAATCCTGATAAAATTCTAGCGAAAATAAAAAAATGTACGAAACGTGACCAGACCTCCAGAAAAATGAATTCAAAGATTCAGCAGTTTTCAGACAGCGAGAAACTGATTTTTGGCTAGTGATGTAAATTGTAAAGTGTTTAGCACTTTGTAAGGGAAGATAGACGGTCGGCCTTACCTTTTGGCGAAAGATATATTTGATATTTTGCCGGCTGGTAACTATCGGCCTAATTGGGCTAGCTCGCCGCGAGGGTCGCAGGGTTCCAGCTATGCTAAAAGAGAAAAAAAGGAGAGGGCGCCAGGTCCTCGACTCAGTTCTAATCCATGTGCCGGACCGTACACAAGGTAAGGACAATTTCCAGCAGAACAAAGAAAAATAATCAAATCAACCACCAAAGAAAATATCACAGCTTTATTAATATTGGTACTATAGTGCCAGAAATACCCACACACAAAAGCAAGTACAACAATAAATATATATATCAAGGCAAGCTACGACAAAACAAACACTTTAAAATAATTAGCTGGGCGCGGCATAAGTAATTAAAATTTTATCACCCTGTAACGGCGTTTCGCGAATAGGAAGGAAGCATTAACAATAATCTAGCGAAATAAATAAATAGTCTGCACGCATCCCGTGAAGCAGGGCGTGGCAGAAGAGAGCCATCCAAGCAATCAGCTGACGTCTAACCCCGAGTGCCAGCTCAAAATGACTATATTAGTACTCAAAATTTCTACGAAGCGAAAACGCTGACGAGTATATATGGCCATATAAATTTAAGGTAGTTTTCTATTGCAAAGACATCAAGTAAGTCAATGAACGCTCCAAAATCTACTTGAATATGCCCTTTACATTATTAAACACATTTAGAATCGCGCAAACAAATCACGAAAGCTTGAAATTGAACAAAAGGGTACCGCGGTCGGTTTCCTAGACACAGCCGTTAATTTAATATAGTCAAAATTATACCCATTCGGAGTCACGTGACTTTTGTCTGTCTCTGTTCATCTTTAGTAAAATAGATAAAATGGAAGAAATTTGAAAAAAAAGGCATGTCGATTCATAAAATTAATTTTAAAAATTTGACGTTTCTAATCTGTCAGATTATATTTTTCGTGTTAGTTATTGAGATAAGGGTAATAAAACCTAAAATTGTTGAGCCGAAAACTGGAAATTAAAAGAAACCATCGGACATGCGGTATAACGAGCAGTCACAACAATTAATTTGAATATTATGCGTTTTTTTTATGAAGAGTACAATATTAATAATAGTAAATCAACAGTTTCACCCTCCAACGCTGTTCGCCGTGCTTCTCTTGCGTTAAATATCTCGGAGAGCACAATTTACCGAAAATATGAGCCAGAAAGTGAAGAATGCAAAAACGGAAGTCGACGAAGCAGTCAAGACACTGTATATAAAATGTATGTAGCTAAAGAATTTGTAACCATAAAAAATCTAAAAAATGCTTGGTTGAAGAATCTGGAGATTTTTCACATTCAGTTTCTTCCCTAAATAGATTGTGCAAGGAAATAGGCTTCAAATGGCAATGTTCTATAACAGAATATGCATGCACAGAAATTGACTTAAAATTTGCTATACGCAGCAGGTTTTTAATGTAGCAGCTGACATATCTTTATTATATTTACATTTTACGACATGTTATGTTTTCTTTAACCTGTAAATTCAGTTTGATTTCATATAAGAGAATAAACCCGTAGCAACCCTGTTTTAGAAATTGGCATATGTCAGGATAACCTACAAAACGGAATGTCATTTATTTCCCTAAAATTGCATTTTTAAGAATCGACATACGTAAAATTACTAGATTATCACGTGACTCCGAATGGGTATAAATTTGACTATACTATTAAGATTAAGTTTACGTACAAGCAAATGGCGGATACTGAACTACGTAATTTAAGGGTGAGTTTACCGCAGCCCCGGCCGGCTAACACATCAAGAACGTACTACCGGGTAAGTAAATCAATCTAAACAAATAGCTAATTACGCAAATAAAGCACACAGAGCATAATACACAAAATACCATAATCGAAATTTTAAAAAGGCATATCTACAAACCAAATCGACAAACAATACATAAGTAACTAAATTGCTCTAAAAACCTCTCAGGTACCCACGGCACGTGGTGCAGAGCTGGTGGACGAAGCAACCAGGAGGTGGCCTCTCAACGGGCAGCAAACGAGCTTTTATAGTTGCAATGAGGCGACCGCAGGGGATGAGCGGCACGCCGGTTCGTCGTGACTCCAGCAGTCCCAGGTAGAATAAACCACACCAAAACTCCAAGCGATAACACCCAGTTCGCAGGACGCAGAGGTAAAATCCAATTTCCATGGCGTACAAATAAAGCCCATTTTCATGGCGTAGAATGAATTAAAGCATTTCCTTGGCATAGAATAGTTGGCTATAAATTACAAATTTCCAGATAAGCAACCACTCTGACGAAAAGAAATCGTAACAAACCTGCGAATGGTGACGAACAGCCTAACGCTCCATTTGATCGAGAAGAGCCCATTCCAAAACCGCAACAAAAGCGAACGAACGCTGGCAGCAACTCCCAACGGCTTCCAGAACGTTCCAAAGGGCGCCTTGCCTCCAAAAATCCCTCAAAACAACGAGGACGGCTATAACCAAAGCCAGCGAAGCAAAAGGTCCCTAGGGCACAAACTTCAACGATCGAAGCGATGGAAAAGAATGGAATGCAAATTGGCCAGAGCAGTTCACGATCCCAGGTTATCAATGTCAAAGTCAAATTCGAAAAAAGGAAGAAAAACTATAGGTGCAGATTGTATGTGCAGAACTGATAACAAAGTGTTCCTTTTAATTCAAAATTGAGGCTGAAGGTATTTGGGTTGCCTAACTATAGATGAAGTACTGTATATTTAGAGAATAAAAGTGAATTGCCAAATCTGACTAATTATTTCAATTAATAAGTAGGAAAATGTCAAAATGAGCGTAACAACTTCACTGGTATGGAAAAATGTTATCGAGGTGTTCTGGCGGTGGCAAAAAAGTAGAGAGATTGGCGGTCATTCCTTCGAACGTTGAAAGATTATTAAGAATTCCTGAACTTCTTTCTTCTACTGGTGCAGAGATCAGTTCTACTGTGTACGACATTGTAGATAAGTGGAGTCTAATCGAAAAAGTTCAAACATTTTTTTTTATACAACTGCTTCCAATACAGGCAGGTGGAATCGCGCTTGTACATTATTCGAAAGAAAGATTAATAAAGATGTACTATTTTTGGGCTGCCGACACCATATAGCTGAAGTGATTTTAGCAACTGTATTTAAACATTTCGTGCCATCCTATGGTGCTAATATGGTTTGATTTTAACGATTTAAAGAACACTAACCGAAAATAAAAACTGATTATTATGTGAGTGGTTGCAGTCATTTAAAAAGAATTTTAGGGGAAATGCAAACATCGACACTTAATTTTTGTGTAAAAGTGTTGAATAAAAAATGGTCAAAAAAGATTACAGTTTCTTAAACTCTTATTATTATTTTTAGGATATCGAAATAATTCAGTGTGTTGTATTGAAGCAACCTGGAGCTTGCCATCATGCTCGCTGGGTGGCCAAAGGGATCTATTTCCTAAAGATATATCTTTTCCGAGAACAATTTAAACTGACTTCAACAGAGACAACAGCGTTATTACAAGTTAATGATTTCATAGTGAAACTAGAACGCGCGTAGCCAACCTACGTCTGGCTGCGTGTGGCGGCGCCACCTGCTTACGGTCGGCATGTGCGCTTACAGAAACCTGCGCTTATAGAAACCGATGGTGTGGTAGTATTATGCAGGCCCTTCATGCTGCGTGTGCCGGCGCCACTTGTGCTTACGGTCTGGACGGCCGGCGGCATCGGCTCTTATAATATAAGATGATATTGTCAGTATTGGTTTGTAGCTCATCGGGCAAAAAAGATACTATTAGCAGATTTTAAATGTTTGAAGAGTTTATACAATTAACCAATTAAGGAGGTTGCCGAAATAAAAGTGAAGAAATTAGTAAATAAGTTATATTATTTAAAATATGAATATATTCCTTTATCTCTGTATGACGACGATGTAAGTAACGTGACGAAGGCAAAAATATGTAAAGAAATTATCGATAAATAAAACCAAAATGACAAAGATGATGATTTCGGTTATGACGATCAAGATGAAAGAGACGGCGATGAAGAACAAGAGGATGATGCCAATGAGGTGCCCAAGAAATGTATTTTAAGAGTGAAGGATGTGCCAGAGTTTCTACAGAATGAAGACAGTGACATTCTAATTCAAGTGATAAGCGGAAAGTTCAGACATTTCTTTACCAGGTTTTTAGTTTCCACCAAAATTTTAAATCGACCACAGATTGAATAGAAAAGTTGTTCTGAGTTTATACAAGGAGAAGAGGTTGTAAAAAATTTGAAGGGACAAATGATACGGCCGAGAGCGAAGTGAAATTTCAGACAGATTACAATGGCAGCGTAACAAAAAGTATTGAGCAGCAAACATATTTATTTCAAGTACCCATGAATATACAAAATATTTTGAACAATTTTTACGCTATGTTTTGTTTTCATTTTTTCTAGGCAATTGCAGACTATCGAAACGGGTATCCAGATGCAAAAAAAAACATTAAGAGACAAAAATATATACCTAGGTATTATTTTTTTAAATAGGCCTAAATGTTTATTCAACGTCTGTGTTAACACCCGAATTATCTTTATGAGTAAGAAGAATCATTGTAACATAAAAATTACTTGTTCAGAAATAAATTACATGTTTATGTCATAAGTAATAAGTAATTTTTCAATTTGGTGTATCAGTTAAACTTTACGTGGAAGTCGACATGGGTTAATATTATCCGATTTGCCTAAAATTTTAAGGATTGTTTCTTTATATCTAAAGAAACAAATTTAGGGGGAGTCCAAGCAAAATAATTGAAAAATTTGTTTTACCTATAAATAAGTGGCACCCTATTGCATGGTTACCATGAGATTGAAGGAGAAATAATTTGAAATATCCCTAGTAAATGAATAGTAGATTATGCAATGAGGGAGAGAAATGCGTTATTTTGCTGAGGTACAATTTCTGACTCGAGGGCGAAGCCCGAGAGTCAGAAATTGCACTGAAGCAAAATAGCATTCTCTCCGAGTTGCATATACTATTTTTTGCACGTTGCAGGAAGATTTAAAACGAAAACCCGTTTTTTTTAAACGTCATTTATTGACATTTTAGTTACAATGATTTTAAAATTAGTAACCTTTGGTAAATTTTAAAGTTGGTGGCACTGTAAGTCATTATGACAAGAGCTCACAATTATGTCAAATTCGAGGTTAGTAGATTAGGTTTTGCGTCAGTTTATGTCAAAACTGACGCGAAACCTAACCTGTTAACCCCGAATTTACCATAGATTACCATAGATACGGTAACATTTTTTACTTTAGTCCCTAGGGACTAAAGTAATTACTTCTGTCCCTAGAGATTAAATGAGCTACTTTAGTTCCTAAAATAAGTGACTAAAGTGCCAACTTTAGTCCCGCAAGTGCAAAAATTAATTTTATAACTGTTTTTACATGAAAAAAAGGCATTAAAAAAACAGCCACGATAGAATCCACGAGAGCTGCACTTACGAATTTTAATGCGGACGACGTAAAAAAGTGATATAATTCGAATAGATACACTATGATATACGTACTGCCAGGAAGCAATCGGAAAGATCTAGATGTTTGTAATAATTTCAACCCAATTTTATTTGTCGATAAAACAAAAAAAATTAAAAAAATCTAAATTTTATTCTTTTAGTATTTAAAACTTTGTTTATAATTTTTATTAAAAATAGTTGGGTATTTATTTGCTTTTTTGAAAGATTTTTTTAGCGTTCCATGAGAGCTGCAGTTACGAATTTCAACTTCGAGTGTCAGGGGCACTGGGGATAAAATACACGTTTATTATAATTTCAAGCCAGTTTTAACAAGTATATTTGTGATTTTCTTTTTGTGACGATTCGAAACTGGTACATATATTAAACGCTTTTATTGGATTGTCCAATTGGCAAATTTTTAAGTCTTCAAACTTTTGTCAATCTATCCAATTTTTTGGAAACTGTGTTAACTTATAATTTTTAAAATCGCTCAGACATAATACATAATTTAGCTTTTGGAGAACATACATTTTGGTAATGGCTTCTAATTGGGTAACTAAAAAAATGCGAAACCTTAACTTTGTCTAAGATAAAAATGTAATAAACACCGTATTGCAAATTTAATGCTTTTGCAAGTAATATTCTAAATTCTAATAAACCATCCCTTGCAATTTAACATTCCGGGAGTAACACCAATTCTCAGTGGTTAAAGTTGGAAAAACAAAAATTACCTAGAACTGCAATAAAATCATTATCTACAAAAGCTTCACATAAATTCAAGTTGATAGTTGTAAAAGGTGATGAGTAATGACACCGATAACTGATAATATTCGAACAGTACAACTAGGTACATTGATATATGTACATACGTATTGTTTTCTTATTCTCATTATTTGGAAATAATCAGTAGATCGATTTTTGCAAAATAATGGAAAAAGTAAGTTACTACAACTGATTATTATTGGAAAGAATGCTTAATTTCTTCCCCGTTCTTGGGGTGATGTCATTTCGACACGTATGTAGGTACCTACTCCGACATCGGAGACACCAAAAACAAACTCCGTCACTGGTTACTGCATACTTGACAAAACTTCTGCAACTGAAAGTAAAAATACAAAGCTTTGTATTTTTTGTCTCAGTTTTTCTACTACACGCCGGGTGTTGATAAATGGCCAAAACTAATTCAGTTCTAGGTAAACGGTGCAGCTTTATTCGTCACCCCATTTCAATAGGTTTTCTTGTTTATGCCTTTAAAATTATTTAACAGAATTATTAGACTAGATTCTATAACCCGTTATAATAATAGTGATAGTGGTTATTAACATTAGAAAAGGATATATTAATGAGATTTTAAATACAATACAATTTAATTGTATTTTCATTATTGTTATTAACAATAGCTGCTAGCGAGTAAAAGTTTGCGGGAAAATGTGTTTGCAGCTAAATTTCAAATAAATACAATTTCCAACAACTCGATTAATATGATTTCTTCTTTCTTCGAATCGACAGCTTTTCACACGTCTTGCAATGAGGAAGCGATAAGCAACTGGTGGTGAGGAAGGCAGACCACCTTCTGGTACAGGCCATTATATCATGGTACAGGCTACAAGAGTGCAACGCAATACCTAATAGTGCAAGCCTGCAATTGTATAGACTCGCAAGAGGCTAGTAGGCTGTGCGTGTCTTAAGTTTTTGTGATAAAGTTTGTTTTAGTTTTACCGAATTTTTAAATTATCATCCTTTGGAAGCTGGATTATCGCGGCTTTTGTTCAGAGTGATATGTGATGTCCTGATGAGTTGCCAAGATCCGGTATTTAGTATTAATAACAAAAAGCTTGTAGTGGGTAAGTATTTACTCTCTATTTACACTCCGTTTCAGTTGTGTCAATTAAAATAATACAGTGTGTCCCAAAAGTATGGGCCGCTTTAATTTCTGTAGAACCGTTTATCGGATTAAATGCAAATTTGGCACATATGATGAGGTGATTGAAGTCTGTTTACTGTACTTATTTCCACTGTTAACTTTATTGATATAGCAATCAAGATACAGGCCATCTTGTTTTTTCTAATACCACGAGGAATCAAATCACTAATCAGCAAAAAATAGCAATTTGTTATTGAATACAAAAGGACTAATTGAATAATAAATAAAAGTAATACATTCTCGTACAAGCAAATTTTTTGTTCGATTTCCAAGGTCGATGCGACCGTCTTGGCAAATGGCTTGTGACGTGACTATAACTCTTGGATTTTTTATTTTTTATTTCTAGTACTACCTAGTAGGGTTTCCAATCCCGGGATCCGGTCCCGGGATTCTACCACAAAAATCGAGTCCCGGGACCACAGCCAGCCCAGGCGAAGTCCCGGGACTATGTCAACATGCGCGTGTATACTCTATATTAGAGAATTAGGAAGGATATTCACCGGCGTCCGGCGTATTACTCATGCCTCTTGCACATTCTGCATTATTTGCGTTTTGCGCAGGTAGGCGAGGTATTATTTTCGGTAGGTTAGAATTAAACCTGTGTGTTGTTTCAGCCACATTTGCATATCTTCTTCTATTTATGTATTTGTCTGTTTCTTTTGTTAGATTTAGATATATTTTATACGTAGTCGTGTGCGTACAAGTAACAGTAAGATAACTAAATTTGTAATTTTTAAAAATTATGTGCGAAGAAGCTGAATAATTTATATTTTTGGGTTTTAAATGTGTTCGTTATTTGTTTGCTAAAGCGTTACAATTAGAATGAATTCCGATTCGCAATCTACCTTCATTCTACATTAAAAAAATATCAATTTGAAGTCAATATGGAAACAATTTTATATATTGAAGATAAACAATTGGCGAAATGTAAAGTTTATTGCTATAAAATTATCATAATCAGAGGCAGCTTGACGAAAGGATTATACAAGCACTTTGCAGTTCAAACAAAAGCAAAAGATGAAGAGCGACTGACATTTTTAGTACCAGAAGAAAGAAATGAAGTTATGGACTAGCCCCAACGCAGATTATCAGCACAGAAATACTTTCCACGCAAATTTTTAAATGTTTGCAATTTACTACTATCCATGTAGAGTTCTAGATGTGAAATGTTGCAGGTCTTTCAAATCAGCATATCTCGTGGAATTAAAAATGGTTAAATATACCTATATAAATAAGCAATTTTCTGAATCAGCCTCTGTACAGCATGTTTAAAATCTATATTACAAAATATTTGAATAAATCATAGTCAATTAATGAAGTCTTCTTAATTGTAAAGGAAAATGAAAAAAAATAGATAAAACAGAAAAACACCAGCAATTTGTTTTACATTTTTACTGTATGCTACTACAAATAGTTAGTGCAACAGTTTTTATACACCCTGTATTCCAAATATTATTTAAAAAATGGTGCCTTTAAGGTTAAAAATAGCCTAAAAAATTACTTATTTCTATAAATTGTGTCTACGCCCTATGTGTAGAGCTTGTTTTTAATAAGTATTTTTTTAAATGTACGCCATTCACGGTATAATTTATCGGATGACAGTGATGCAGATCCAGATTACGTATGTGGATCTTCCAAATCAAATTCACCTATTCAATTTTCTCCTAGTCCATTTGATTGGGAGCAAGAAAATTATGTTTGTTTTAAAGGAGTTACATGTAGATGATGGTTGCACTCCATACAATGAAGAGGATCTGTTTAAATGTATCTATTTCAGAACGTTCTGAACCATCTACATCAGAACCATCTACATCAGAACGATCTACATCAGAACAATCTAGATCAATGCAGTCACATCACTCCTTAACAAAGAAGAATTACTGTTTCTATTGTCATACATTACAAAGCAAACTTGTACGACATTTGGAAAACAAACATAAACAGGAACCGGAGGTTGAAGAATTTATGAACTTTCCTAAAGGTGAGTAACTTTAAAAAAAATTGCAATGAACGTCAAGTTTTGTAGATGGTTGACGAATTTACACCAAATGGGTCATTACAAAATATCAAAATCATCAATTTTAAGCTATCTAATGTAGCAAAATTTAACCTACTTTTGTGAATCTGGGTGTTGATACTTTTCGGAAAATTTTTGAGTCATTTTTGCAGCTTTATAATAATTGTAATTATCTGACATGAAGTTTCAAAAATGCCAGGAAAAAAATCCAGGAAAAATCAATGCACAAGGGGTCGGTATGAGAATTTCATGGCCCATTTTTGCAAGTGCTAAAAGTGTTAACCTTAACATACACATGAGGTATTTCCTGCCAAAAATGTCCATTTATTAATTTCGCCTTTGTAGGGTAACCAGAAAAAAATGTTTGAGAGATTTACAGTGTTGATGTAGAAACGGTTGTAAACGCTAGGAGTATGTTTTTATTGGCTCTATGATTAAAGCATGAAATTCTCAAAAAAACTGATTTGAGAAAATGAGACTTATTACATTATAATGTGTAAGAAAAATATCAGAAATCTTAACTCTTTGGGCCGATTTCATAATCAATTTTAAATCTAATTTTAACTAAAGTAATGTTAGAATGTGCATGATGACATACGAGGGCCATTTTTTTTAACCTCCGATGGCCGTAACAAAAAGACAAGTGCATATATAACAATGATTTTATTACTAAAAGTTATGTACTCTTATGGTTACTTTTCGACAATCACCGTTGAGATTAAGACATTTGTCGTACCTGTGGACATGCTTTCCAAAACCCCCTGCATAAAATGTTGCCGCCAATGAAATAAAATGAGCCTTGACGTTGTTTGGAAGCTCCTCGTTCTTTTGGAAGCTCTGCCCTCCTAGCCATTTCTTCAGTTCAGGGAAAACATGGAAGTCACTCGGCGCTAGGTCGGGACGGTATGCCGGGTGATCGAAAATATCCCTTTGAAATTGCTCAAGGAACCGGTGGGTTACAGCAGCACTGTACGGGCGTCCCTCCGGCTCCTTGAGTAATATGGGATATTTTCGATCACCCAGCATATAGTCCCAACCTAGCGCCGAGTCACTTCCATGTTTTCCCTGAACTGAAGAAGTGACTAGGAGGGCAGCGCTTCCAAAAGAACGAGGAGCTTCCAAACAACGTCAAGGCTCATTTTAATTCATTGGCGGCAACATTTTATGCAGAGGGTATTGGAAAGCTTGTCCGTAGCTACGACAAATGTCTCATCTCCACGTGATTATGTCGAAAAGTAACCGTAAGTGTACATAACTTTTAGTAATAAAATCATTGTTTTATACACAGTTGTCTTTTTGTTATGGCCCACCGGAGGTTGAAAAAAATAACGACACTCGTATGTAGCTCATGTTACTGTGCACATTGTAATGTCACTTTAGTTAAATAAAGCTTTAAATTTTATTAAAGAATATGCTAGTATGGTTAGTTAGGCTTAGGCTAAAACTCTAAGAATAATGCATATAGGATTGCGTCTTAAGAGGAACGCCTCGACTTTGAAAACACCCTGTATTTTTTACTTTTGATATGTAAATGAAAGAAATCTTTTGTTTCAGGGAGTTCGGATCGCTTAGAAATAATTGAAACATTAAGACGAGAGGGCAATTTTTCATATAATGCAGCGGATACCAAAGATCTAGTTGTAAGACGGTCAAAAAAAAAAAATTGTCCCCCAGTCATTACAAGCCATGTCCTCATTGCAAGGGATATTTCGCAAAATTATCGTTACGTAAGCATTACAGAATATGCAACCCTGAGCCAGTGAATAAAGGACACCGCAATATTTTAATATTAAGCAGGACACTAACACAGAAAGTGCACCCCAAAGCTTCGGAGACATTACAAAATGTTATATTACCGCCTATCAGAGTAGGAAAAATTTCTGATATAATCAGGTTTGATTTTTTGCTGATTGTCTACGGAAATAAGATGGTGCAGAAATATAGAGATCAACATCACCACGATATGATCAGAGCTAGACTAAGCTTGTTAGCAAGATTTATAATCACCATAAAGGAACTGTGTTGTGATATAATGGATTTTGCATCTGTTTTGCAAGTTAAATACTACGATTATGTGACTGAAGCGATTAATAAAATTGCTAAACTCGACAAGAGAACATGATTATACGCAACACCGGCCGTAGCAACAAATTTAAGCACATTAATTAAATATAACTGTAGTTTGCTTCTATCAGAATATGTAAAGTTGGAAGACACTGAGAAACAAAAAGAGGTTCATAATTTTTCGAAACTTCTCAATACGGAAATACCAATAGCAGTAAATAAAACAGCGTTTGAAACCATGAGACAACGAAGACGTCAAAAAAAATTGTTTTACCCGATGTTTCAGACATTCAATGCTTGACTAAATAATTGGTTAAAGAACGGACTGCTTGTTATAAAAAATTGCGTAATAATGGTTTTGATTATCAGACTTGGTTAAACTTGGCAAGATGTACATTAGTTTCCATTTTAATTTTCAATTGACGACGCCCTGGAGAACTTGAAAGACGACTACAGAAATTACCAAACTATTACCGAAGAGACTAATAGAGATTTGTTTTGTGCCTTAAGTGAAGAAGGAAAACGTGTTGCTAACGAATATGGTAGGTTTGGCATTCGAGGAAAATTAGGCCGAGATGTACCAGTTCTTCTGCATAAGAGCATGAAAACTGCTGTTGACTGCATATTAGAATTCCGTTCATTAGCAAATGTTATAGATGAGAACCTCTATATATTCGGTCTTCTAGGATTAGACAGAGGGAACACCTATAAATACTTGCGTGCTTGCAGTCTTCTTCGTAAATATTCTTGTTTATGTAAAGCTAACGTACCTGAAGGTCTTAGAAGGACAAAGCTCAGGAAATATGTTGCTACAACTTCTGTCAACTTAAACTTAAGCGAAGCAGAATTGGATGGATTGCAAGAGTTTATGGGTCACGCAGATAAAATTCATCGCCAACATTATCGCCAAACTGTTTTGCAAAGAGAGATTATTACGATGTCTAACTTGCTAAGTATCGCTCAGGGAGGTTAAAATATTGGTGAAGATGACTTCAGTGACACTCAGGGAGGTGAATATATTTGTGAGGATGAATTAAGTGAGACAACAGGACAATGCATGCATCTTGAAAACGAACGTCATCCATATGATAATAGCAATAAAGAAAGGCATGAAAATAAAGCTACAGAACAACTTCTGGAAGGTAGACCTGGTACCAGGCAGCATTTATAATACTGAAGACGTTAATAAATCTCAAGAACATTACAACTTGCCTGCAGGACAAAAAACAATAAAGAAAAGTATGTATGTTTTATTTTGTCAAGGCTGTTTTTAATTGACAATTCAACTCATCGTTTTTCAAAAATGAATTTTAGCCCACAGACGTTGACAGAAAATACCTGCTTTACGCCAACTAATTACCAATTTTTTGACAAATGCTATCGAACTTGAAAAGCAACACATGGCATATTTAAAAATTCCCTAGTATTTAACATAAAAATCGCATCTTGAATATTCTTATTGGTATCATTTGATGCTTAATAATTTTATCTCATTGATACCATTACCTTCACTGTAAGTTGAATTGGCAAGCAGGAATCAGCAAATGGTAAAAACGGCAAGTGTCAGGGGGAAGACTGTATCACCACAGAAATGTTGAAATTCGGTGGACACATCCTAGAGAAGTCTATTACCATTCTCTTCAACAAATGCCTCCAAGAGGGAAAAATACCAGAGATCTGGCAAAATGCAGAAGTAGTTTTAATCTTTAAAAAAGGAGATATCAGCAACATTGAAAATTACAGGCCCATCAGTTTATTGTCCCATCTGCATAAGTTATTCACGAAAATCATAACCAACCGTCTAACTCCTAAATTCGATTTCTATCAACCCGTAGAACAGGCCGGCTTTCGAAGTGGTTTTAGCACGATTGACCACCTGCAGACAATTAGGAGTCTTATAGAAAAAACAACGGAGTACAATATTAATATTCATTTCGCTTTTATTGACTTTCAAAAAGCATTTGATACAGTTGAGATTTGGCAAATCTTAAAATCAATGAACAATGCCCGAATTGACTCCAGATATACTTCAGTCATTGAAAACATCTACAAGAATGCTACTTTACACGTAAAAATAGATGAAACAAATAAAACAAATAAGATCAAAGTGGAAAGAGGAGTACGTCAAGGAGATACTATATCACCTAAACTGTTTACTCTAGCCCTTGAGGATGTTTTTAAAAAGCTTTCTTGGGAAGATAAAGGTATTAAAATCGACGGAACATACCTAAACCATCTTCGGTTTGCAGACGATATCGTGCTAATATCAGAAGACATAGACGAGATCAAATCTATGTTACAAGAACTTAACAATGAGGCAAAACAGGTGGGATTACAAATGAATTACACTAAAACAAAAATAATGAGCATGGACAATACACAGATATCTGTAGACAACCAAGAAGAATCAGCAAAAACGTTCAATACAATGTTAATCGCCTTTGAGAACGGACACCTGGTATATGACAATATTTATGTTAGATAAACGTCTAAATATTGAAAAAAAAATGCTTGATTTGTTGAATTGTCTTCCAAATACAACTTGTTCTTTGAGTAATGTTTAAATACTTGACATTCTTCATTACTAGATGCTGCTGTTTTTGGAAAATAACTCGCTCCAGCGCTCATGATTATTTTCGTAATCAGATACACAAACATTTTTGACAACACTCAAAGTACTCATATGTATTATACTTATATAAAAAATTAACTTACAGGCACAACAAAAGGCCATCAGTATTTTCTCTCGCAGAAAATAAAGAATTATTTGAACTCTTTGGAAATATGCTTGCAATCAACAAGTTGCCATCTTTAAAAGAAATCAAAGCTGTAAGGGCAGAAAATTGCATTTTGAAGAAGCGCACTCCAATTGTGTTGAAGAAACCATTTAAAAATTGAGCTTAAGAGAAAGTTGGAGAGGAAAAACTTCGTGGATAAGTCTTTATAAAGTATTTCAAAATGTTTGGTTAAACTTTGTAGGGTTCTGGTTCTTTCTGTTGACAATCGGGAGTTTAACTTTCCCTAATCTTACTTCAATTTAACTTAATATGTTAATAAAGAAGCAGGCCACTTTGTGTTCTAAAAAATACACATTAATAAAAAAAAAATCGAGCAGTTTATACCTCACCAAACTTGAAATTTGGTTGGGTGTATACCTTTTGATTATTAATTTATTAAATAAATTAATTTGCACTAAGTGAGCACACGAAAACAAAAATTTTGTGTAATTATGCCAGAGTAGAAGTATAGGTGTTTATTTTTATAGTGAAATGAGGGTGGAGCACACCAGAAAAAAATTGTGTTCGAAGAATTTTTGGCCATCATATTCGGCGAGGAACATATCCCAGCATTGAGAAATGCCAAGAAGCAATCGTAAGACCTAAAGTGATAGGTAGCAGGTCTCCCATGAGATTAAGAAGTCACATCCAGCATCAGATAAGACTGACACAAAAGGAAATGAAGATTCAAGTTATAATTTAGGTTTAAGATATGTTTTTAGTTTTTTCTTCTCGAATGTAATTTTGTCTTTACGACTCATCAAATTTTTATTTGTTAACGATTGTTATAAGCATAGGAATAATTTTTTAACGGTTTATTAATAAATCATTAATCTGATGTACGTTTGTACAACCGAGCATTTACTTGTAAGGAAGAAAAATAAATTCACTTCAAGGTAGCGTTTTGGTACGAGAATGGATATTAAAATGCTTGAAGATTGGCAACAGTTTATTTGTAAAAATCTTATTTTACAACAAACTTGCTAGGTACAGTGTAAAACACAATAATTTAAGTTCATAATTAAAAACAAAATTAAAGCTACAAAAATAAAGCCTAAAAAGTAGAACTGATAACGTCTTGAGGGGCTACAGAGTGAAACATGCTGATTTCAAGTTACATTATTCAAGACAAAATTGAAGCTAAGAACATTCAAATGTGGCATCAGAAAGGTGATATTTTGAAGCTTAAGCTACAGCGAACATTTCATCAAGCAGTCCCCCAACAATAAGGAAGAAATTATTGAGAGTTACTGAAATCCAGCGGCAAAAGAAAGGGTTACCGTACAAAAGATGAAAATTACATGATTTTAAGTTACATTATTAATTAATCATAAAATTTGATGAACGTCTCTGTAACCCAGTGTAAATATTAATACATTATAACATAATATCAAAAAGCATATTGCTCTGTGCTAATATCTTGAGGCCCAATTCCTTATGTAACTGGTAACCGATAGTATGCAACACAAATAACACCTGAGATAGATATTTGAATTATGCTTGTAAGTTAAGTTTTCCATCATTTTAAAATCAAATTGCTGGTGTTATTAAAATATAAATGCCTTAATTTAAGAGTATCTTTGGGTATGTAAAATCAAAATTTGAATGGTTGTATATACACCTAGTATTACACAAAAAAGTGATTTTTATTAAAAAATTTCACTTGAACCCTTTCTGCATAAGAAGATTCAAATAAGCTATTAACTCAGATTTTGATTTTGTTGCATATATATTATATTATTATCAGCAAGAAACACTAAAGGGTCGAATTATTCATAGACATAAGATCAAGCTTAAGGTTGCTCTCTGTTTAGAAAAATTTAGTTATATCTTTCTAAATATAAAATCAACTTGATTACAAATTGGAAGAATGTAGTATGAATAAAATGAAGTATTTGCTTATGTTTCAGAATTTTAGTAATAAATTTCAAAAATTAAATAGAAATAATCAAAATATAGCCTTCAATTTAAAGCAAAGATCTTCAAAATGCCTATAACCATATAATTCAAATTCTACTGCAAATTTTATATATATATATAGGGTCTAGGACACAACCCCCACTGTCCATAACGCCCACCATGTCCATAACCTCCACCGTGTCCATAACGCCCACCGACGATTTGGGCCATAACCTCCACCGTGTCCATAACCCCCACCGTCGGGTTTGTTCGTAATTTAAACTGTGCCCATAACCCCCACCGTCGGTTTGGCCCATAACCTCCACCGTGTCCATAACGCCCACCAACGATTTGGTCCATAACCTCCACCGTGTCCATAACTCCCACCGACGATTTGGGCCATAACCTCCACCGTGTCCATAACCCCCACCGTCGGTTGTGTTCGTAATGTCAACTGTGTCCATAACCCCCACCGACGATTTGGGCCATAACGCCCACCGTGCCCATAACCTCCACCGTCGGGTTCGTTTGTAATTTCAAATGTGTCCATAACCCCCACCGACGATTTGGGCCATAACGCCCACCGTGCCCATAACCTCCACCGTCGGGTTCGTTTGTAATTTCAAATGTGTCCATAACCCCCACCAACGATTTGGTCCATAACCTCCACCGTGTCCATAACGCCCACCGACGATTTGGGCCATAACCTCCACCGTGTCCATAACCCCCACCGTCGGTTGTGTTCGTAATGTCAACTGTGTCCATAACCCCCACCGACGATTTGGGCCATAACGCCCACCGTGCCCATAACCTCCACCGTCGGGTTCGTTTGTAATTTCAAATGTGTCCATAACCCCCACCGACGATTTGGGCCATAACGCCCACCGTGCCCATAACCTCCACCGTCCATAACCCCCCACCGTCGGGTTTGTTCGTAATTTAAACTGTGCCCATAACCCCCACCGTCGGTTTGGTCCATAACCTCCACCGTGTCCATAACGCCCACCAACGATTTGGTCCATAACCTCCACCGTGTCCATAATGCCCACCGACGATTTGGGCCATAACCTCCACCGTGTCCATAACCCCCACCGTCGGTTGTGTTCGTAATGTCAACTGTGTCCATAACCCCCACCGACGATTTGGGCCATAACGCCCACCGTGCCCATAACCTCCACCGTCGGGTTCGTTTGTAATTTCAAATGTGTCCATAACCCCCACCGACGATTTGGGCCATAACGCCCACCGTGCCCATAACCTCCACCGTCCATAACCCCCACCTCGTCCATAACCTCCACCGTCGGCTTTGTTCGTAAGTTTTCAGAGTTTAAAAATGAACTTGAAACATTGCTAGACGGATCGGCAAAATGCAAAGGGCATATAAAATTAACGAAACCGTTCGTTTGGACTTTCCTATTTTGTAAAGACAAACGCTATCTAATACAGTGACCGCCAAAAAGTAAGTTATATACGGGAAAATTATTTATTATTGGTTTCTGAAAAAATTTCATTCTTGATAAAAGTTTGTGCATCTTCTGGAAGTCGTTTTACGATTGTTCTATTTGTCAAATGACTTAGGGTGTGGCGCGAAATTTAAATAATCTGAAAAAAAATCTTACTGATGGATAAGATGAGAACTGTGCCGCCACTGGCGTATGTCGTACTGCTATTATGTTAGGGATCGAACTGGAATATTTATCAAAGCTTTTTTGTGAAGAAAACCAGTTTATTTACATACTTATATATTTATTTATTTTTAATTTCTTGGCATAAAAGAGAACACAGACCAAGTCTTAAATTTGTCGGCCAAAACAATGAAGTTTGCCAAAAATATATAATTATCTCAAAATTAAGAGAGTAAAAATAAACAATAATAATTACTTAGTACAAGTGTTTGAGATTAATTGCATCCCGTAACTAGCTACACATCCAGAAAAGAAAGAATATAGCTACAGGTTACATTATTATTAATTAAAGGTAATTAACTACTACCTAAATCTAAAAAAATATATTATATATATAACACACAAAATTTAAAGAACATTAAAGTATAAATTAAAGGTAAACCTTAAATGGTTCTGTAATTACGTAAGTCCGACAGATCGAATACCTCGAATCTACTGTAGCAGGATTATTAACATTATTATTAACTAAATGTAATTAATTACTACCTAAATATAAAAACATATATATAATATACAAAATTTACAGAATAATTCAAATTTACGTAAGTCTGAGAAACGTAAAATCTAAATCTAAAATATACATATTACATAATATATACAAAATTTACAGAATCATTAAAATTTGAATTAACCCTGCAGTGGTCGCGCCAAGTCTCACAGACCCGATAAATACGTTATTGAGTGGGAATTTGTTAAAGGGCGTGTAAGAGTGTTTGTTGTGCGTTTTGGTACTTTTTAATTTTTAGACTTGGTTGCCTCCCGATAACCGGTATAAGCACAGTTGTTAGTGTTCGTGAGTTATTTGGAAAAAAGTCTGTGAGACTTGGCGCGACCATTTACGTTTGTGAAATTGTTTTGCGTTCTTGATTTTTTTTACATTAAATGTAGCTGCAATGAACTCACAAATAATTTATGTTGCAAACAACATCGACGTTAGTATACTAAGGCGTCAATGTATACAAGAATTAGCTTTCATTCTAATAAATGACCAATTACATCGGCGATAACTACTCAATAGTTTTCCCTCGGAAATCCATCTAAGAAGAGAAGAAGTAGCTGGAACCTCTTCAGACCATCTAGTAAATGACCCTGACAACCCCACAATTAAAAAACGAGCTTTTATTTGAAATCGACAGTGAAGTAATCCATTGTTTTACGACTTTTTTGTAGGGTGGCGAGGCGACAGATAATCGTCAATCGACCGAACATAACCTACAAAAGTTGGTTAAAATGTTGTAATTTCACGATTTGTCGATTTCAAATAAAACATAGTGTACACCTCGGCACTGAAGTTCCTTTTTATCCCTTATGTGGTTTACACCCCAATATGTTTGCAATTATATCGTAACTTTGTGCTTTTAGAATTAGCATCATTCCCCCTTTCTTACAATCTTCTGCTTCTTTTTAGACTGAGAGATTTCAGCCAATTTACTTTCATTTCCTTCTGTATTTATCTTTTGAACTTCGTTATGCTCAACATTAACATCTTCATCATCGTCAGTTCCACTGTCTACTATACCTTCCTCCACTTCGTTATCAACCTCAATTTGATATAAAATGTTACCCTTATATTTATATATTTATAACTCATTTCCCTGGGAGATAAGCACAAGTTTCGAAACCTTTGCTGTCTGATAAATGTCTGATGGAAGCTGATACCATTCACTGTGGGTTTTCATCGTATGCTACATAAATGACGCCAGCTGTTCCAAATCGCCATCTTTTATATTTAAAATTTGAGAAATCGTAGCAAGATGCTTTCGCAGTTTCGTCGAAGTAAGGGCCATAGTTCTTTGTGGATCTCCCAATGCTTGTGTAACATGTTTTCTAAACACCTGGTAGCCACTAATAGGGTTCTCCATGTTAGAAAATCCAAATAAATACTATTAATATTTTCGAAAAAGTTTTTTCGGTGTTTTATAGCGGTTTCGGTACCTTCTTGTGTTGAATTGTCAAATATTACAGGTACTCCTCTTCCGCGTTTACCTCCAATTACCACTCTTTTAAGATTTGATATTAAAACTTTTTCACTATGTGTGAGTAATTTTTCAAATTCCCAAGGTGAAGTGGTATTTATGTGCTTTTTGTAGGTTTTTAATGGAATTCTCTGCAATTCTCCAACACGCCTTCTGTTAACTAGTAACAAGTTGCAATATATGTACCTTCTATTAACTTTCTATAAGGTTTCTCTCTTTTATTATTATTGTTTAGGGCTGATTTTGACATCATTACTAGGTTGTCCACATAGTTCTTCATTTTCTAACAAAAGAATTGAGTTAAAAAGGGTAAAAATCGAAGTTTAATCTAGCTAAAATGCAGCTAAATATTGCTATCTAAATAAACTGTCAGTCAACCTATAAATACTTTATACAGTTTTATAAAAATTAGCTCCATAAACAACTTACAGATAAATCCTCTGTCACAGGAATTAGAGTTGGTTTGTTGAATTTCTTTACTTGTAAATTTTGTCCGGCTTCTGTTGATATTTCCGTTGACCAGTCGTCAATGAGTATTTTTTTGTAATACTGAGTACGTTTAATAATGGTGCATTTATATCTTTTTGAAGTATAAGTGAATATGCTTCATCAATGGTTTTCTTTAACAATGTTTCCATTTGAAGCGCAAGGGAAGGCGAATTAAATGCTCTGGTATTTGCATCATACTGTCCAATAGATTTAGTTGCGGCAATTAATGATTTAAACTTTGATAGATGTAAAATACACAACAATGTAAGTTTATTGTTGTTCTTTATTTTTCTAACTTCTATAAGTAGTTGAACTAAGCGTCGCGTGTGTCGTTTGAATTATTATCAAATGCTTATCTCTATGACATTTTACGTATCTTCTAGCTACTTCGTAAATGATCTTATCTTTTTTGGCTACTAATGATACGTCATCGGCCTGCAGCAAATTTAGAACACCTGAACTTCTTAATGGGTAGTTAGGTCCAAAATTTTAAGCTAATAGTGTTTGAGCTTCTGCTTGATAACGCCTTGAAGTCCTAACATCATTATTAAAGTGGCATCTTTTAATATGTTTCCGTAAACTTTAAATAATATCCTATAAAACTTTTACTAGATTAAACTGTTAATAAATAGGTATAAAGTTTGTAGAACCTTTACAATGAATACAGGGTAAAATCTCATGTTTACCAGTTTCCCCCCGCTGCCTATCCTGGACTGGTACCGA